>JASDQU010259911.1:0-13487 GCA_032191745.1 Picea mariana
ATTGCAGATTTTGAATTTTTTTAGTTGAACTCAATAAAATACAAAAATACATTGACTTTTCCACTAAATCCTAATCGGTTGTTAATTAAAATATCAATTTACATCAATTTATGTGTTATGTAACTTTAATCATTATAAAATAGATTTTTAAATGTATAAAGTGGGAGGCTTTTGGTTGGAGTATTGGCTGAAAGTGGGAGGCTTTTGGTTGGAGTATTGGCTGAAAGTGGGAGGCAACATTAGTATATCTTTATTTTAGTTTATTTTTAATAGTGAAATATAATTAATTATTATTATTTTATTTATATTTATATAATTTTATAATGATGAAATATAATTAATTATTATTATTCTATTTACATTTACATAATTTTATAATGGTAAAATATACTTTATTATTATTATTCCATTTACATTATAATGTGTTATTTTTTTTAAATAAAAAATTAATACATGTATTTCAATCTTTTATAACTTTAAACCATTGAAAAAATAAATTTAACTGTAGATGATATTGACATTCACAATGCCAAGAAAACATGAAGTTTTCTATAAATTTATGATTGATTGTTTGGTTAGTAATTAAAAATGGATGTCTTTTGTGAATTAATTAGAGTTGGAAGTAACATTTAAACATGTCAACTTTGAGGTGAATGGTGGATTATGGATTTAAAAAGTCTACGCAATTGTAGTAAAAGATAGCACTTAATAATCTTACATAAAAAGAAACGGAGAAACAACATAAAAATGTGTACTTGCTTGAAAATTGTTGAAGCTTGAGTTTAAGAGATGAACATATTGCCCCAACAAGTTGAAAATTTTGCCTTTACTTTAAGTTCATGTTTCCTATGCTCTCTAATATTCTAATTTCTCTTTCCCTCTTGCCTTGTGTTTCACAAATAAATTAAAATTCAATTAAGAATACCCTTGATATAATTATTAAATTTTGAAAAGTGAGAGAGGAGAGGATATATATATATAGCAATGACACAGACAATAATTTAAGCAGTGTCACAGTAACCCCATATTGTATAGTTGTATATACTATAGTTCAATGCCTAGACAATGAAAATGATAAAATGTGGCACACCCAATATAAGGGGGGAAACACTACAATATTTTGAGTGGTTTGCCATCCAAAAAATGCCCAAGGTACCTCTGTATCTCATCACCTTACTGAAATGACTAGTTTTGTGACCAATGGTCTTATGTAGGATGTTATAGAGTATGTAGGAAATGTCTTACCCAATGAAAATCACAATGTCTCTTGTATCATCTAAATAAACATCCAACACAATGACTAAAATACATATTTATGGGCCAATAAAATAGTTCCTTCGTTGAAGATGTTATTGAATTTTAGATTGACACCAAATCAAAGCCCCTACTAAAAATATTAATAAAATTAAATGAAACAATAAATAATAAATACTAGTAATAATAAACAATATATGATTGCACCAAGAGTAGCTAGGTGCACCTACAACCCAATATGATCATAGAGATGTTTTCATGTTTATAACATGGGTAACACTTACATGTCAACTTCATAAAAAATATAATACTTATAACAAATAATAGTAATACTATATGTTAGACAAATATAAATAAAAACATTATTGAGATTGAGTGACACATGAGTGCCAAGTGTTACTCCAAGTAGATGAAGACGGTTATGGGCTTTGTACGAGGGCATGGCAAGGAATTATGGCACCTAGTGTCAAGGGAAGTAGCCCAAATTGCTAGGACAATGGGACAAGGAATGCATTTATTACTCATTTAGAGAGGACTTGTTTCAATGATATGGTTAGGATAATGGGCATGTAGGATATCATAACCGCAAATGGGGCTTGGGAATTATCTGGAATGGAGGGACTATTCCACTTGATAGAGTGGGAAATCAGAGTTTCCCAGCTTCAGAAGGGTCTCGGGGTCTTGGTCTCCCGCTCATGTGGTGGAAATTGGTTCTTAGTGTTTTTGTGTTTTCCTTTGGTTTTGTTGGGACTATTTGTTAGGGTTCTTTTTTGGTTGTGGCCCTAGTTCTTCTACTGAGCTTATGGTCTAGGGGAGACACCCTTTGAGTTTTTGCACTAGGGGAGAACCGCCTGTTGTCAGGGGTGTCAGGTAAATTGGAGGAGATCCTCTAGGGGTTGGTTTTGGCCTGGGTTTGTGGTTTGGTTGGTAGCTTGGTTATCCCCGCGTCCTTGTTGGGTTTCAATTCATAGGTTCGCTAGTTGGGCTATGGGTTTCTACTTTGTCCCTTTCTCTATCCCAATGGCATTTTTTAGCAACGGGGATTATTTTTTCTCCATGTTCAAGGTTTTGTGGGACCCTCTCTCCCTTGCCTCAAGTCCTCTATATTCCATGGTAGACCACTCTTACATGGACATTCCAGAATCCGGTTTGAGGAGTCTAAGAAGAAGGAAAAGGAATCCTTCTCACTCTAATTGGCATGAGGTATTAGTCCCCTCCATGACCAAGGATGAAAAAATAACCAAGAGAGTAGTACAAACCTTTCAAATGAAGTTTTTAGCTGAGATAACAGTGGACGTAGATGCAATGGAGGACATTGCTCTCGAAAAGTGAAAATGGGTGGCGAAAGAGAAAATTGAATAGGATTTTGAGGATTAGTTCTTTGAATCTGGTTTCTCAAGGAGCAGAGACACTATTGATGAGGGAAAAAATTCCCCATGCCAACATGAGGGGGGATTTCCCAATGGAAGGTCCCAATCAGACCTGCTCTCGTTTGGTATGGAAATATCCACTAGTATGTGGGCTCAGTTGTTGCTAACTAAATGGGATACTCTATGAAGATATACTTGCTCATTTAATATAATCTAAATCATAAATGCATCCCAATATAATATACAAATGCAGTCATATTTGAACAGTGACAAAAGGGATGATTACAAGGATAAAGTTTGAATATTAAAAGCTAGAAGGAATTCATCACTCTCGATATAAACTTTACTATCATATTAAAAAACATATAAACAACATTAAATATGTCCTTGCAATCACATTCATAATCCATTCATAATTATTTCCTACATAACCAATTGGAAAGAATGACAAACTGCTGCAAAAAACCATCAATCAACAATAGTGCATTATTACATGCATAGACCATGAATCAACTCCTCCTTATATTCATCTTTTAGAGGGGATTCCTCAAACTGAGATACAATTAAAATAAAAATGTTCCAAATACATCCTCAAGCTTCATAAATAATTATACAAGACCCAACTTTGGGTTATCCAATCCCTCCTCATATTGAGGGAAAAATTGCATTTATAACATTTTTTGGTCACTACCCCTTCGAATCATTCTTCTTCTAGAATCTTCATCTCTTGTCTTTCTCGTACAATTACAACCATTCTTCTTCGAAATTTTCATTTTCTCGATGCTCGTTTCTTCATTGGGACTCCCCACCTCCTTATTTATTCATGTCAAAGCGACAATAATGAAAATATATATATTCATTTATATTTGAGTAAAAGAAGAGATATTGACAGTTGTATTAATTACAATCCAAGAATTTATTAATGTCAATTAGGAAAGAGAAAATATTTTAGATTATTTCTTAAGTCCTGATCTTTCCAACGAGCTCTTGTATACTCGTTTTTGCCTTCAGAAACGTGAGTTATGGGCTGCAGAAAAATGTGTGGCCAATATTCAAGAAAAATCATGCCTCCTCTTTTCTTGATTTTTTGGGAATTTATGTTGTTAATCTTGCACAAATAATTCTTCTTCTAACATGTTCTTCACTCCTTCATATTTCCAACAAGCCATCGCGCGCCCAATTTGGCCTTCTAAAACTCAATATATGGCCCTCGGAAGCGAGCACTCAACAACCATTGATTTCATCCCTAAGTCAATATTGACCATTGCTCTTATAAGCTTAATAATATATCCCACTTGCATTGTGAGAAGTGATTGAAAGGGGTTTATATTGTTTTTTCCTCCTTATGTAGTTTGTATGTGGAGTTAGGAGAGCTATGGAGTGTTGAGCTTATGTTAATGTTTTGACCATACCCGCACTCAAAAAATAAAATAAATAAAAAATAAAAGGACTAAATAAAATAAAGAAATAAAAATGTATGTACTTACATATCTAAAAACTAAAAATAAAAAAATAGTAATGTTGGAAATCATGTCAGAAGGAGGTTTCACGAATTTGTTTTCTAATAGGTTTGTGGAAAATGATTTCGAGAAGGTGAATTCGATAAAATCTCTTGAAATGTTAAAAGCCAGATGAGGTGATCTCGACGGGCTTGTGGGTTTTGGGGTTCGATAGGCTTGCAGATTGAGTAATTTGGGAGGAATGTTCGAGAAAAATATCCCGAAGTCAACATGAATGCTCGATGGAGAAATCCTGAAATGTAAAAGCTGAAAGGTTAAACTCGAATTATACATGAATGTCAAATGTCCCTAAATAAATAATAATAATAGTAAATATGCATTCGGGCTTTGGGACTTCCAGAAAAATGAAATAATAAAAATATTCTCAAAGAAATAATAAACTACAACATTGGGGATTTGAGATTTTTGGGGAAAATGCATGATGTATAAAGTAATTCCCCAATAGTAATTCCTATAATAAAATAATAAAATTGATCCAGATGGATATTGGTGGCCACCCACCTATTCCAAATGGCTCCTCATGTCCGTTTTTGTTCAGCACGTATTTCTATACTGCTTTATAATTGCGAGTTCTACACTTCTGGGGCTATCTGAAGCCTCACACATTCTCCAGGTGGATATCGGTGGCCTCTCACCTAATTCAACTGGCCTAAAATGTATGTGGAGTCTGACAATAGAATGTGTAGTTCTCTGAAATACCTTTCTAATGGGATATCACGCGCCTAAAACGAAGGTCGTATGCAAAATTTATGACCCTAGGAAGTTGAGGTACCAAATTACACCAACTTACCCATAGGGCCCACATGAATTTTGGCATTTCACCTTCTAGGGTTAGGTTTTTGGATGTCTAGGGTTTTGGAATTCATGAGTAATATGAAAAGGGCCTATGGAGCCTCATTGTAATCCATTCTGCTCAGATGGATGCGCGTAGCAGCCACATCTCTTCTCAAAGATAACTACCACCATTTGAGCAAGTTTCAGTTATGTAGTTTTACAGTTTTAGCCTATTTCATTATTTAATAGAAGATATTGTTCACTGGATATTTGTGTTATTCCTCCTATCTCTGTGTTTATTGTATTCAGTCTGTTAATCAGTTCGTTCCGCTCCTACATCTGGATCAGTGGCATCAAAGTGGTTTGCTCTTCATTTATTTTTCTTCATGCATGTCCCCAACAAGGTCCAAGTACAAGAAGTTGGGACTCGAACCCATTGAGCCATTACCATATCGGTCGTGCCGAGCCCGACAACAACCCATGGGAGATGAAAATAAAGATGATGGAGTACGAGATCCTATTAAAATGTTGCTCGAGGAAGCCCTCACGTGACAAAGGAACAAAAATATGGACAACTTCACGCAGATCCTTCGACGACTGCCCATGGGAAAATCATCTTCATCAAGCGGCCATGCAACCCCCTTCAAGGTACATGCAAATTTTGATATTCCATTATTTGAAGGACTGATAGATGCAGAGGCTATAGATAGATGGTTGAATCTTCTTGAAGGATATTTTTCCGTCCACAATTTTTCCGATAGGGAAAAGATCACTTTTTCACTCCTCAAGGTCGTTCCCCATGTGAAATATTGGTGGGATACTTACTCTGAGCAAAGGGCCGTGGAGGAATCTACAATTTTTGTGGTGGCCCCTACATGGGATTCCTTCCGGGACGCCATTAAATAACAATACTACCATGTTGGAAGCTACGAGGAACAATACACCAGATGGACCACCTTATGTCAAGAAAGGGATCAGACAGTACCAGTCTTCACCAATATTTTCCATACCCTACGCACCAAATTGGATATCAAATATTCTGAGAATCATATGGTTCTCAAATATCACGATTGTTTGCATCGATACATTCAAAAATAAATGGATTTCCTGGACATCGCCTCGCTGACCACAACTTATAGATACGTTGTCAAGATCGAGCAGAAATTTAAGCAGAAACAGTGAGAGTTTGGATCTGAAAACCCCTCATAGTCAAAGTAGGACAAAGGCAACCCAAACCCACACAACAAGGGACCAAGTCGAGATGGCCACCCTCAGTACAATCCATCCAAGCCACAACACAAGAAGGGCAGTGAAAAGACGAAGAAGGACACAGGAAAATGGTGTGAGTACCATAAAAGTCCTTGGCACAACATCGACGAATGTCGCTCCAAGTAGTCCCTCGTGGCCAAGATGAAGGCTTTCGAGTCAGAGGCCAATTCTAATTCCAAGTCAAATCATGAATGAGGGAAGCAGATTATCGATGCTGAACCCAGTTCCACAGTTTCTACCACCAAAGTCCGGCCAAGCGAACCAAAAGAACCAGAGGAAGGTGAACGCTTCTTTCACTCGCAGATGTGAGTCAAGGGGGCTCTAGTTCATTTCATTGTCAATAGTGGTAGTAAGAAGAACCTGATTTTAGTAGAGGTCGTCAAGCAGTTGGACCTGCCAACGACACTGCACCCACATCCCTACACCATCGGTTGGCTTCGTCAAGGATGAGATCTTCACATCAGCCAACAATGTCGTCTTCCCTACAACATCAAGCCTTTCAAAGATGAGGTACTGTGTGATATTGATCCCATTAAAGTTTGTGATGTTATTTTAGGACAACCATATTTGTGGAAGCATCATGTTGTGTATGATTCTAGACCCCGTAGTTTTATTATTACTTTGGGTAGATAATTGTACAGGATCCCAGAGGTGGCACCGCCTACTTCTATTTCTTTAATCTCTGCTTCATTTCACAGACTAGTAAGTTCATATTCTTTGTGATCCATGCTCATAGTAAGCAGAAGGTCGCCGCCACATCCATGGCCTCTACACAATGCCTATCTTTGCCACAAAATCAAGTGGACGGGATCGTGGAATAATACAGATACATCTTCGCCTCACCTACAGGGGTACCGACACACTGCCAAGTCAAGCATCCCATTGATCTGACCCCTGACACACCTCTACCTAATGGGCTAGTCTATCAGTGCTCGTTGATGGATAATGATGAAATCAAGAGTCATATCCAAGATATTTTTCAAAAGGGGAATATCAGACCCAACTCCTCTCCTTGCGGAAGTCCGATTGTACTGGTGCAGAAGAAGGATGGGACTTGGCGACTCTGCATTGATTACAGAGCCTTAAACAAAGTCACAATCAGGAACCGCTACCCCATTCCCAGGATTCATGACCTTCTTGACCAATTCAAGGGGGAAAAGTTATTCAGCAAAATTGACCTAAATTCTGGCTACCACTAGGTTCCCATTTAACGAACTAATGTCTGGAAGACATCCTTCAAGTCTAAAGAAGGTCTCTACAAATGGCTAGTCATGCCCTTTGGCTTAACAAATGCACCAGCCACTTTCATGAGGTTGATGTATTGAGACCCTTAACCAACTCCTTTGTGTTAGTATATTTGGATGACATCCTCATATTCAGTAGAATGTGGGAGGAGCACATGCGCCATATTCAATAGGTTTTGAGCAATCTACAACAACACAAGCTTTATGCCAATTTAGAAAAATGCTCTTTTGGCATGAACAAGGTACAATACCTGGGCTACATTGTTGATGAGCATGGGGTACATGTTGATCGAGCTAATATCCAAGTCATTCGTGACTGACAAACCCTGACCACACTGACCGAGCTTCAGAGCTTCTGGGGTCTCGCCAATTTCTACCGACAGTTCATGTTGGGATTCTCCCATATTGCATGGGCCCTCATCCAGATGACCAAGGGCGATGGTAGGGCCAATTTCGTATGGGGGAAGGAGGAACAACAAGCATTCAAGGATCTAAAACATCGCTTGTTCTCATCTCCAGTACTCTCCTTGCTCGATCTGCAACACCCATTCGAGATTGAGATTAATGCATCTAACTATGTTGTGGGCACAGTTCTCACTCAACATGGGCATCCTGTGGCATACCATAGTGAGACACTCTCCAATACTGTCCAGAAATAACCCACCTATGACAAGGAAATGTATTCCATTGTACAAGGTTGTCGTCAATGGAAACATTACATTTTGGGGAAAGAGATGATCATACACACTGATCACAAGCTTTTGCAGTTCATACAGACATAGGGGAAATTACAGAACAACCTCCATTAGAAGTGGTCCACCTACCTGCAACAGTTCCATCTCAACATCAAGTATAATACATGTATCTCCAATCGTGTCGTTGTCTACCTCAGTCGACCCCTTGTGGCTGCACTCGCCACTGTGATCCAGTCCTGCAGACATGAAGCATTAGAGTGGCCCCAACTTTATTAGCAACATCCATACTTCACCACCACATATCATCTCTTGGGTACAGGCGCCATTGTCACTGATTTTCACATTAAGGAAAGACTCTTATGCCACTTGGGCCATATTTTTATTCCTACAAGCGAGCGTGCAAAGTTGATTTGGGAAGCCCACTACAGTCGGGTGGCAGGACATTTTGGTGTAGAGAAAATTTTGTTCGTTCTTTAGAAACATTTTTTTTGGCCAAAAATTTGACAGGACGTGAGCAAGTTTATCAGATATTGCACTACCTGTGCCATTTCCAAGCCAACAATCAAGAAGCAAGGCTTATACACTCCTCTTTATATTCCTAAGAAGCTGTGGGAATCCATCTCAATGGATTACATGTCTGGTTTTCCATCCACCAAGCATGGGAATGACTGTGTGTTTGTGGTTGTTGATCAATTTTCAAAGATGGCCATCCTCACAGCCTGTACGAAGAATTTCATAGCTGCAGAGACTACCAAGCTCTGCTTTGAACGAGTTTGGGTCCACTTTGGGATACAACAAACCATCATCTCCAATCGAGACAATAGGTTTCTGAACACCTTTTAGTCGAGTCTCTGGTTTCTGTTGGACACCAAGCTCACAACATCCACTGCTTTCCACCCCCAAACCAATGGCCAAACCAAGGTTGTCAATCAGATGATTGTGCACATCCTGCGCATGTAAAATTCTAAGCATCCTTGTACATGGGACGAGAGTCTTCCGTATGTCTAACACAACTACAATAGGGCTCTCCATAGTTCCATCGTCCATAACCCATTTCAGGTCAGTCTAGGATTCCAGCCCTTGGGACCCATTGATGTGGCACTTCCTCTTGCCACCGCACATACAAAATATTCCCCTGATCATTTTGCGATCGACAAAGCCACCAAATTCATTGAGCTGATTCAACACATCCTCCTACAGGTCCAGGAGATTTTGCAAAAATCAAATGCTAAGTACAAGAAGTGCCATGATCAACACAAGGTACCACACCAGTTTCAGGTTGGAGACAAAGTCTGGCTTTATTTGCAGAAGGAGTGTCTCATTGGGCCCCATCGGAAGCTTCGCCCACTTCGTTATGGGCCTTACACTATCACCAAGGCTATGGGTAACAATTCTTTTAAGATCAACACTCCACCCTTCCTTGTTCTGCATCTAGTATTCAATGTGGACCTCCTTCAACCATATTTTCCACCGTTATTGGACACTTATGAGATCACCAAATAGCTGACACCAACAAATCTCAACCTTGATTGCATGGAACAAGCATCCACCAATCAGATTGTAGACACACAGGTCATGAGCACTCATCAACAGCGGATCCATATTTATTGGGTTGTCAAGGCAGGGAAAATCCTACACCAAGGCAAGTGGCTCACCCGGGGCCAAATCCAGTAGAAGTTTCCTCACCCGATGGGGGAACTCAATGCAATGGAGACCATTGCTTCCTAAGCGGGGAGGATTGATCCAAATGGATATTGATGGCCACCCACCTATTCCAAATGGATCCTTGTGTCTGTTTTTGTTCAACACATCTTTCTGTACTACTTTATAATTGTGAGTTCTACACTTCTGGGGCTGTTTGAAGCCTCACACATTCTCCAGGTGGATACAGGTGGCCTCTTGCCTAATCCAACTGGCCTATTTCGTATGTTTTCATGTCATCACATCTTGTTGTATTTTTAGGGTTGTTTTGGGGCCCTAAACATTTTTTTTTTGGCTCACCACAGTCAGATTATAGACGGAGTTAGAGTCTGATGGTGGAATGTGTAGTTCTTTAAAATACCTTTCCAATGGGCTATCATGCTCCTAAAATAGAGGTTGTATGCAAAAGTTATGACCCTAGGAAGTTGAGGTACCAAATTACACCAACTTACCCATAGGGCCCACATGACTTTTGGTGTTTAACCTTCTAGGGTTAGGTTTTTGGATATCTAGGGTTTTGGAATTCATGAGTAATATGAAAAAGGCCTATGGAGACTCATTTTAATCCATTCTGCTCAGACGGATGTGCATAGTAGCCACATCTCTTCTCAGATATAGCTACCACCATTCGAGCAAGTTTCAGTTATGCAATTTTACAGTTTCAGCCTATTTCATTATTTAATAGAAGATATTGTTCATTGGATATTTGTATTATTCCTCCTATATCTATGTTTATTATATTTAATATGTTAATCACTTCGTTCTGCTCCTAAATCCAGATAAAAAATATACACGCCATTGTGCATGTCCAATGATAAAGTCCCAATGAGGAAATTTCCCGAAAGGGAAAGTTTGATGATAAAGTCTCGAAGGGGAAATTTACCAATATGGTAAATACCCTAATAAAATAAAATAAAATATACATGCAAAATTTTGAAACCATGTCGGAATTTGGAAATTAACCCATGGGTGAAATAAAAATTAAAATAAAATAAATAAAATACAGCTATGAGACAAAATAAAATAAATAAGTCAATTCCCACTAGCACATCCAGTTAAGGTGTGGGTTTCATTTGCTAGGTGACCCGAGTTCAATACCCTTACGATGTGATTAGTCAAGAGGAGACACCCAAAAATCCATCCATGTTAAGGATTGGTGTTGCCCAGGATGAGTGTAGTCCTCAGGTGATTTTAATGACTTATATGCCCCTGTGTTGTGGTTACTTAGCCAATGGTTGAAATGTTGTCCCAACAAATGACAGGAATTTCTAACAAAAAAATAAAAATAAAAATATGTACAAGCTCATATATACAAAAATAAATATGGATGGATGGGTAAGGAGAATTGAGGTTGAGTTTTGAATACATATCAAGATTCCAACTGCGGGTCAAGGTTTCGACTGTGGATCAAGGTTCCACATATAGATCAAGGTTTCGCACCTATAAATCCGAGAAATTTGAAAAAGGAATATAATGAGAAAAACCTAGACTTCCAGATTCTAGATGACATGCCATACAACCAAGGCTATGTAGTGTGACACCTAGGAAGAATCAGAACCTGAATCCAACCAGACATGCTTACATCAAGAATATCGGATGGAAATGAGGTCATCAGATCAAACTGTTCTATGCTATTCATTTACTCAATCTCAACCCATAGCCAGACATGAAAGGTTATGAAATATGGGACCCAAATGATTTGAGAAACAAAGTTAAAGTAGGGTCTAGATGTCCAGATACCCGAATATTTGGGATTTAGATGGGTGGAAATTTTGGGTTTCCAATTTATAAAGACTCGAGGCTTAAGATAGGCTCAACATATATGTATTTGAAGGTTGTTGTAGGCATAGGAAATTTGAGGTTTCCATTTCTTTCAAACACTAGGAGGATTTTCCCTATAGTTTCTTGTACTCTGTGACCAAATGCACATGATAATTCTTCCTTGACTGTGCACAAGATTTCTCTTCTATTAAGGCATGATTCTTTTAAGAACTTGAAACAACATAAGTATCTTGCATAGGAAATTACTCTACATCCCTATCACTACAACCACAAAAAGAATTGAATTTGTTATACATGGAAAAATACACTTGATAATAGGTTATAAAGTCTACATTCTTTCCCCTTTCCATTTTACTAACAAATATATAAAAAATAGTTGGGCTTGTTCAAAAATGAGGAAATTAAAAGAAGGAATTTCTTGAAAGAAATCATCTATGATTTTATTCTGTTATGAATGATCTACTCCTGTAAACAAAGTGTCATGAAAGATATGTAGAATTGTTTTGGTTGCTTGTAACTAATCGAAGATAATATCTCAAACTATTGGAAAATATTAAATATCCTATGATTCTATTTATGTATTTTAAATTGAGGAATCTGATTAACACGTGAGAGATCAAGAATGGATATGAGGACAACATGTACAAGATGAAAAGTAACAATATGATCTTCATTCAATCCAACCATACATTTCTCCATGATGTAGTGAGATGATAGTATAATTCAATGCGTAAGGAAACAACAAATCCTCTTCAAGTCATAAAACAAAGCATACGTCCTATATTCATATAGGATCAAAAAATAAATCCATTAAAACCATTTAATGCAAAAGGCTCAAAAGACAACCTATCAATCTCACCACACAAGGATCAAGGAAGCATCATAAATCAAAGGTATAGCGAAGAACATATAAACGTACAAGATCAAAGAGATTATTGGTCATGAAAAACCTCCTCAAAGATAAATAACGAATAAATATCTAAGCTCATAACCCCTCAATGTAGATAAATAATATTTAGTAGGTTCATAGTAGTAGTCTATTATGCATTAGAGCTCAAATTTTGGTCGGGGGGGGCTTTCCTTTTTATTTGATAGGAAAAATAAAAGAGGGGTTGTTTTGACCACAATAAATGGAAAAACAAGTTATCTTTGTCAACATAACTCTAGGGCCTTTACTTCCAATATAAATGTTAAGGATAATCTCATAAAATGAAGGAAATTTTCCAAAGGTTATGTGTACCGCAATGATTCCAAATTTCTAAAAGATGTAACCCAATATTTCAAGTACTTTCCATCAAATGTACCCTTTCAAAGATCCAATTAGCAAGGTAATTTATTTAACTAGCTACATACTTCTGATTAGATTTGGTTTAACCATGGGTTTTCACTTTTTATAACAAGCAGAAAAACTACATAAGTATTTGATGCAGACCCCCCCTCTATCCTAAGGGTTGTGCGACCTCTCAGTCTAGGATCGATCAAGAAACTGATTCTGACTAACTCTTTGGCCCCTCAAGAAACTCAATTCCACTTAACATGCCCTCTTTCCCTTAAAGCACAGGTTATATGGAACCCCCAGATTTCTCCTTAAAGCTTCAACATATTTAGGTGCTAGCTCTCCTCTAGCTAAGCCCCTCTTTTTACGTGACCAAGGATGTGACCAGTTGCTTAATCGAAAGGAGTGTCGTAGTTTCACGTTTCGCGACTCTGGGAGTGTTGTTACCTCCGTTCTCCCGATTTACGAAATCACAACGATGCTAGATCGACGGTCTAGACCTCTCCTCAATCCGACGGTTGCGATCAAATCACGAACTTGGATTTCACGAGTTCCTAGAACTCTTTGACTAGAACAGATCTACGGTTTAGCTCCCTCCTTCG
>JASDQU010259912.1:3292-15709 GCA_032191745.1 Picea mariana
TTCGCGGAAGAGGAATTATTTGGAGGAGGGCAGCTTTCCTGGTTGCCCCCTTCGACACTTGTAGAGGCTTGAGTTAAATTTTTCCCATGCTGAAAGGGATTAGTCAACACGGCTTTTTGTTGCTGTGTGACAAACTTTTGGGCCTCTGCAAGTCGAGGACATAGATAAGTTGGGTGGTCTTCCACACACTACTTGCATGGATACCTCGTCTTTCGTTTTTCCGTAGTGCCCTCGCCAGCATTATCAGTGGGTTTTTTATCCCCCTTACCCTTCTTGCGTTGTTTTTTCTTCCCTTCAGGATGTTGGGGGGCCTTTGGGTTAGTCATCTGCACGGAGTGTACTTCCGACGTTTGGGTAGGAGGAGCAGCCAAAGCAGTAGTCTGGCTAGCCGCTGAGTGTTGTATAGATAAATGTTGCAATTGTTTTGTCAATTGCTCAGCGGGCTTGGTTTGTGCCGAACCAACGATACCATCGGCATGTGGTCTGGCTCTTTGTCTAGTTTTATCCAGTATCGATCATGGTGCATTCGACAGGATGTTGTACAATAAACCAAACTGGGAATAGATAAGCTCAAACTGTTGAGCCCTCATGATGGCATCTTCTTTGGAGAAAACACCAGAAGTTGCGACGTCTTTGGATAATTGCGGTACTAAAGACTTAAGGAATCACTCAAGCAGGAATGCTGGTGGAACTGGTACTTTGATTAGACTCTTTCAGCGTCTCCACTCTCAGATATGATCAGAGATATGGTCCGCTGTTGTCTGTTCGAAATTGGCAAGCATCTCTGTGCCCGCATCGTATCTCACAGGTAACTAGAAATGGTTAAGGAAGGCCATATCCAGTTCGCCAAAAGAAGAATATCGTGAGCGCTCAAGCTCGATGTAGCATTTCGCAGCACTCCCAATAAGAGTGCGTTGAAACAATCACAACTGGACAGAGTCATATTTCAGTGAGTTAGATGAACACCAAAGGTGGAAAGTAGTCACGTGATCACCTGGATCTTCGTTAGGCTTGGCCTCAAACTTTGGAATATCTGAAGGCAATTTCGTTGGCATAGGAGGCCAATGTGGATCGTGACAAATAGGATCATTTAACAACCTTGTCAAATCGGGCAAGTGTAACGTTGCCAGGAATGGTAGTTTGGGTTGCTGCTGATAGCCTGGGAAAAAGGGTCCTGGAGTTTGACTGGCACCAGGTTGCCAGGAAAAGTTTGGCTGCTGGCCCAGATTCTAGTAGAAACCATGGCCCTCACCAGCGTAAGGGTTTTGCATTTGTGGAGACATCATTGGTTGATTCCCCATAAAGGACATAGGATGTTGGGCATTCATCGTGTTTGACGGACTTTGGGAAGGATTACCCCATGCCAGTCTTGATGGAAGAGGCATAGAAGTCTGTCCGAGGTTCCATTGACTGTGGAAAGAATTACCCCAGAACGACATTCCAGAGGAAGGAACAGATCCTTGTCCTGAGCTCCAAGGTCCTTGTATATGGGCCCCCGGCGTAGGAATAGTACCCTGCATCAGAGTAGACTATCCAAAAATGGGAGTACCCCCAGATGGGAAAGAAGTGGATGCGAAAGTGTTGTTACCAAATGTCCCGTTCCAAACAAACTGTGACGAACCTACCGACAGAGTTTGCGCAGGTGTTCCTTGACTCCCGACTCCAAATGAACTCGTGTGTGCAAGTTGCCCGGTGGACTGCTGATGCAGACCACCAAGCGAAGGGGACGAAGGAGAGATATGACCTCCAGCATAAGGAAAAGCATTAAAAGGGACAGGAATGCCCCCAAGTTGACCTTGCAGAGGAGCGTTAGAGCTCCCTACCCCCAGACCCAAAGTCTGTAAAGTGGAGTAAGTGAGTGCAGGACTTGTACCTGAACTAGGCATACCATATGAGAACGGAGGGCCTGTCGCACTAGGTGTGAAGGGAGGTGTGGCCTCCAATTCTATTGTTGGGAAATAATACCCCACGGACTAGAAATCTAGGGTTAAACTTGCATGCAGATCATGACCTTAAAGAAATCACTTTTAACCTATCACCCCAAAACTAAAACCCCTTTTTCACACACAAGCATGGAAAGGACCTACTAACCTTTTTACTGATGTTTTGTGTAGATCCTCTGTTGTGCCTTTTCCCTTGCTTGTGCTACTCCTTCCAAAGAAAATTCTGCAATCAAGACAAAACACTGTGCATGCATGCTATTTTTCTACTTGAGGGTTAGAGACTAAGCATAAATCGAATAAATCATATATAACTCATGCATTGGGACGGGAAAAGTATTCTTCATTATTTTCAAGATGAATCAACTTACAATCAATGTTGAGACTGGCCACCGTTCCTTGATCCTGATCCTGGGATCCTCCTCTTCTTTGTCCTCCAACTGCTTTGCATTAATTCTCCTTAGGCTTGAGGAAAGGCTAAAGGGTTGGGACAAATGGATTTGGCAAATGGGCAGAGTTTCTTCGCTATGTTTTTCCTCCTCCAAATAGTACCCCTACCCCTTCTTTTATAGGCTAGAAGGAGCTAGGGTTTTGGAAGAACTCTCGGCCATGCATGGTCGGGAGCTCCAGTTAACTGACCCATAGCTTTTTGTCCCGTCGGCAACTTTCCTGTTTTTGTGCTTTGTTAGGTAAACGCGGGTTGTAGTAGGCCTGCCAGCGTTCCAACGCGTGTAGTGGTAGGCCTGCCAGCGTTCCAACGCACACAGTAGTAGATTAGGGCGTGTGCTACTTGATTTAAGAGGATTTTCAAGAGTTTGTTCAGTCATGGCTTTGGCAAGGAAGGGATATGAGTTGGCTTGATGCCAGGTAAGCATGTGTGGTGCAATTTAGGGTTATAACACCTATGGCTAAAAGATTCTAGATTGTTTTGAGTTAATGATATTGAGTCCTAAAATGAGATACAGTTCCTTGGTTTGGTTGTTCATTGCTTCTCCTAATTCCCACTCAAACCTTATTTCCTATTTTCCTTCATATTTGTATACAATCCCCCTAACACATCCCAACCTTGTACAAAGAATCTGATCATTATGCTTTATTAAAGGGGAATATTATTTTTCATTCTTTAATATATCCATCCCATCCTGATTAGATGACATAAAATCGTGCAATGACACGACACCAGTGAAGACCTTCCCCCAACATGTCCAAATGACAATGACCTTTTCAGCACACCCAGAAGATTGGACAATCTTTCAAGCATAGTCAACATCTTGCATTCAATTTCTACCAACCACTGCCAACACAAATTTGAGTTCCCTCTTATAAATTCAAGGGTCAGGGCCTAATTCCCAAATCCTCTTACAAATCCCTGTCAAATTCTACCTTTCAAGGGAGAAAGCAATTTTTCACTATAGAGGCATGAGCCTTACCTTGAAAAATCTGCTAAAGGTTGTTTCCCCATGTTCAACCATTTGAGTGTCTACCCAAAATCTAATTGCATATACTAAGAACAATATGAAATTTTATATCCAAAGACCAAATCTACTTCAAACTCATATACATGCATGAATTCAAATTTTCGAACTCATATCCCTAGGCTTTAGACTAGATGTAACAATGCTGCCAATAATGCAGAGAAAAACCATATAGAATTCGTAGTGTCAATCTAAATGTACGATAAAATTTCTTCCCATTAGGATAAATTGATACCAATCATATGTATGTTGTCTTCGATAAATCCTCCAAAGACTTCAAGAAAAGGAAGTTGATTCTAAAAAATAATTATGAGAAAATAGATATAAGAAAATAAGTGAAATTGATTAAATAGATTATGAGGCACAAAACTCCTTGAAAAAAAGGAAATTATGCTGACAATTCCTTGGATTCTTGCAAATGATTCATGTCTCTTGAAGATTTGGACTAACCTAGGTTTCAATTCCCTTCAAAGTTGAGGGTTATTTGTGAGCTTGGATTTGAGTCGGAAGAAAATACTCACCATTCTTAGTTTAGGTTTTAGCTAACCACCTTGACTCATTGAAGACTAGTTTACCCAAACAACTTGTGCATACCTCATACAATGAAACTATGAAGAATAACTGGCTATGAAACTTTATTGGCATGTTAATTACTTTTTGGCATGTTCAGTAGTGACTTGACATATTTCAGTGGGATTGATGAACTCAGTGTGGTTTATTCTGAGCTTATTATCTCCCAATGTAGCACATAGTGGTGTTCTACTTAGTAGTTTTCTAAGGCTCCTTGATAAATATCTATACAAAGCTGAGGCCTAAAATGTCAAGGGTAATCTAGCAACATTAATCATATGAACATCTAGAAGTGCAATTTTCAAACATTTATCGTACAATTTCAATATGTTTTCTAAACACCCTATCAACCATTATGAAACTAACATGTCAATATGTATATGTAAACCATGTGATTGTTATTCCAAGCTCGACATTTTTGGCAGGAAACATTTTAATGTACACACTATACGTGGTAAATTCCCTCTGTTTGTTTCAAAGTTATTGTCAGTGTGCTTGTTAACCATGCATATGAAAATAAGTTTCCTCTGATATATCCTAAACTTATGATAGTAACTATAGTCTACATTTCCCATGGAAATTAAAAAAAATTATTTTGTTAGGTGAGATGTGATTTCCACACTAGACTCTACGAGTACTTTGTTTCTAACACTATTGTAATGTGAACACAATAGTAAAGGAAGAATTGAAATTTGTCCTTGTCGATTTCTTTTATTTGTAAGATAAGGGGGATTAAAATGTCCGTATTGTTTCAACATAATTCAACATTAGAATTAAAATGACTTTGATAAGGCTTTCTACTATGGTTACACTTGTTTATTTACATCCTTAATTTTTGTTTATTTACATCCTTAATTTTCTAAAATATTTTAGAAGTTGGCATTTTCAAAATAATTGTGATGGTATCTTTATGAATAGGGGTATATTATATGAATAATAGAATTTAACAAGCGAAAATAATTCTTGGAAGCACCATTTGTTTGGTCATATCTTGGAAATACAATTATTCTTGGAAATACCATATGTGAGAATTGTATACCTCCAATCTAGGTTATCCCTACCAAATTCTACAAATTTTGGAACACAATGATGTGAATGTTATCTCTTAGCTTCCTCAATAACATCCTTATAAAAAACGTAAACTCTGTCATGGACTCATTTCCATTATACAAGCATATTATTTTTTCTTAAAACATTAATTTTTTCACCTCTTTAAGAACAACAAAAAAAAAACATAAGAATAAATGAAAATCATGTTTTCATCATTTTCCCTTTCTAATACCCTTCCTAAGATGTTTGAATTTTTTTGTATGCTATGCATAGTTTCTATTTGATTCTATTCTCCTTCTCCTTCTTTATTTTTCTCATCAGTGAAAGGTGAAATATTTTCTCCCCATCCATTCAACATAGGAAGTGAAAGCTTAAAATTTGGTACTCTTTTAGTGGGCTCTATTATGCTGAATATATTGAGATACCGACTTTCCCATTTTAAATACACTGCTACTATGGGGGGGACATTATTTGGTGAGACATTACTTTAATATCTCTTCTTATGGACCATGGATCTATAATGACCAACCATATAACTTGTTTTAAAAATTTCTTCTTCTTTTGTTTCTTTTGAGCAAGGGAGTGAAGGCCATGAGAAAAACTATTGTAGGAAAGGGACAACAATATTCAAGCTAGCCTTAAGTTTTTACAGTAGAGTGTACTAGTGTAGTTTCACATATAGTGCACATTATCTTGTCAATGTAGGACATTCCTGGATTGATAAATTAATGTCAAGATGAAGAGTTCAACAATATTTTTGGAATTCTTTGGTCCATCACTTTTTGGTGTTTTTCTTGGAAGGTACTAAAAGACCAGATATAAAATACCATGTAGTAAAAAAAGGAAAAAAAAAAACTAACCTCACTTTCATGGATTTATTTCAGAATATCATAACACTTTAATTTATG
Organism: Picea mariana; assembly: GCA_032191745.1. NCBI lineage: Eukaryota > Viridiplantae > Streptophyta > Pinopsida > Pinales > Pinaceae > Picea > Picea mariana. The sequence goes on from JASDQU010259912.1 coordinate 9,236, forward strand.
AGTTTGAATTTATTTACACGACTTATGATTATTCATATGATTCTCATAAGCTTAATATTTTTCCATTTACTTTGAAGGAATCATCCTTGAGGTGGTTTATGGCTGTAGAATAAAACAACATCAAAATATCGAAGCAAGTGAAGTAAAACTTCATTGAAAAGAATATGACTACTGCAATGATAGGGGCATCATAGATGAATTATTTAGAATGATCCAAGGATAAAATGAACCCCCGAAATACTATGAGAAAAGATTCCAACTCAGTGACAAAAGAGCTCATAGTTGCACAATGGATGATAACACCCTCAAGCTTGTCTTGCTTAGAGGGATAAGAGAGGAATCCATGGATGCTTTGAATGTCTTTGAAAATGAAGATTTATTCTATTTATAGTATGAATACATAAAACACTTATTTAAGAATTACTTCGTATCTACAAGGAAGAAGAGTAGGAATGGAAGAAATGTTGTACCACGATCATCTAACTCTGCAAATCTTGCTAAAAATTAAATAGGAGGCATATTAGAGGATACAAAAATTGAAATTTTATACTCATTGTCCATTCATATGGATGCATTATAGATAAATAGGAAGAAGAAATAAACTAAAAATAATCTAGCTATTTTTTGTCCTAAATGCACAAAAAAACATGCTAGAAACGAATGTTCATTTAACACAATAGAAATTTGTCTAATTTGTGAAGAGAAACATTCAACTAACAAATTTCATTCCTTTTCAAGTATCAAGGATACTTATCACGGACATAAGGAGAATGGTAGCACCGTTTGAGTTAGAATCTTGAATTGAAAGGATAGTGAATTTTAATGTAGCCCCTGACATTTTAATAGTGTTGTGCATAACTATAGGTGAATTTGAGTATAACTAAATTTGACCCATTTGATTCGAAACCTCTTTAGTTGTGGTCCATTTTTTGGTTTGGCAGGATATGTTTCAACTCATGGTGCATTATTAAAAATCATGTAAAGAACCTAATGTTGAGAGTAAATCAAATCAAGTTGTAGGGATCTTATAATTTTTTGTTCTTTGGTAGTAACCCTCGATAGAGCCACATCCTTGGCAATATATTGTAACAATGATTTCATAAACCAATAAGATAAAAACTAATTAGAAATATTATACTTAATCATTCACATATCCTTCTCCATTCATGGATGTGATTGGAGATATGACTAGAGGTGTCTTGTCGAAATAATGTTCATAGATAATTTTTTGTCTCATAGTAGATTGGTAATTGGAAATGGTTTAAGAAATCAAACATTGTCAAGGTTTTGAATCCATGGTATAATTCACATGGAATATCAATACAACACTTCATTTCTATTCCTATCAAGGTTTGTTGGAAAAGTTGAAGTCTAATGTTGTCATCCATTAACGAATTTGACAAGAACAAAAGATGAAATGTCATGACATGGTTGCTAGGATCTTATATATCTTTTCCTTTAAACTTAGGAATGTTGGAAGGAAATTTGGTATGTATTGGAGGAAATTTGAGATTATGCATCATCAGATCATTGGTTAACTTTGTTAAATCTAAAGATTCAACATTTCCAAAAGAAACAATTTGGCTTGGGAAAATAATTCCAATCATTGGGAACTTGTCCCATCATTTGATTGCCACTTCTAATAATACTTCCTAGGATGTTTCCACTGAAAGGAATGAAAGGAGAGTTCACTTAAATCTAGTATCTTGTTGTAAGTTTCTACTTGTGGGAAATCCTTTTAGAAAATCTTTGTTAAACATATTACTTGTACTTGGGAAGGTTGTGCTCCCCATAGTTATGTTGGAAGATGGAATGAATCCAGTCCATATTGATGGTATGGAGGCATGTATGTTCCCTTCCTTGAAAAATAATGCATGGAATGAGGTAGTTGAACTCCCTACTAACATATTAAAGTTGGGAAAAATAGGTGGTGCATTGGTAGTAAATGGTGGCATCTGAGAAGAGAAAGGACTAGTACTCCAAGGATCAAAGGATGTGTCGGTGCCTATTACACTACTAGGGGTTACTATGGGTGTAGATGTACCACCAATGAAGATTCCAAATATAGGAGGATTATTACTTGGTATGGTTTTTTCTAAGACTCAGGGATTAATACCCCCACCAATGATATTATATATAGGGGTGGTGGTCTCCCCTACATCTGAAGTACTACCAAAATTTTTCATTGTAAACCATTGATATCTATGACTAAAATCATAAATGTGAAATAAAATTAGGTTTTGTTGGTCAATAAGGCGAGGATTAAAATTTTGTTATTGCAAATAGGTCAAGTGTGTCTTCAAATTTTGTTGGCTCGAAATTGTTCTATAGGGAAAAGGATGGAACTGCCTCAAGACTATCCAAATTTATTAAATCTATTTCAACTAACACTCATGTATGATTGGGTTCTTATTGTAAATTTTCTTCCCTTGAAATATTGTCCAAATAAATAGGTTCCTCTTCTACGGGCTTAGTTTGTTTAATATTTTCCTGATTAGAGGTGGTTATATGATTTTACAATAAAAACCTCTAGCCCTGTAAGATCGATTAAGTGGTTGATCAACCAATTTGAATTTAAGGACTCATCAAAAGAAAAAAGAAAAAAAAATCAACCTAAGGTTGTGTACTTTCTAATCACCAAGCACTCAATTAAATGTTCCTAAGGAAACTACATTCACACTACTCTCCCAAATATCAATCTGGGATTGTTAGGACCTGAAATTAAATTAGTGAATATCTAATTATAAATCCTTCTGAAAGATAGCTTGGGATGATTAAGGACCAAGTCCAACTAATGAAGGTGAGAGAGACAATTATGGTAACTCTCACATGATGATAAGGCAAGGTCTAATTACCCTCATGAATATGGACTCCCTCCAAGGGAGATGAAACATATGTTATGCGTTAATCTTGGGTACCGCAAAGAATTCCCACTTGCAATCACGTAGGTGAAAAACCCTAAAGAAAGGCTACTAAGGCTACTGAGGCTACCACTTCAGACATTATGGTTAGGCGAAATAGTCACGAGTCAAGTTTTCGTATATGGGTAGGGAAAACAAGATTGGATCATAGAACCAAAACTTTAGAGAAATGGTGTCACCCCAAGGAACTTCCACTTGTAATAAATATCCTATACTTTCATAACCCACTAAACAAACATACTGGAGATAATATACATTATTTCTCATCTTTGATTTCATTCTTGATGTGTGTGTTAGTTGCACTTTCTTGACAAGCATCTTTTGTTCCTAATGGATTCTCACTCCCTAACATTTTTAGTTTCATTTTGAAACCTTGGAGAATTTTCTCTCCAAACTACACCAAGTCTTTACACCTAGAACTACAAGGAGACACCTTGTAGCGGAGGTTTTTATGGAACCTCCGTAAAAATTTATCCCTTATCTATTTATGGCGAAGGGTTTTAGTAGAGGCATGTGACTAGAGGTTTTTTTAGAGTTTTTACATTGGCGCGCCTCAATCAATAGAATGCACTAGTGCTCCTATAAACATCACACCTTGGTTCTCAACAAATAAATCACACTAATAATTGTTTTTAATATAATATGCTAGTTTTTATTTTTTATAAAAAACAAAATGCATCATGGTGATTCACGATAACCTAAGAAAACTAGTGTGCATAAAAAGAATGCACCCAATCATGTTAGAATAATTGGTTATTCAATAAAAAATTTAATTTAATAAACTAGAAACCTTCTACGGTGCCCTTAAAATACCCTACAACCCCGATACATATATGATAATGACACACTGATAAAAAATTATAGTGCACTTAATAGTAATATATCCTTGATTTTTTTAATATATAACCAAAAATACATACGGTGTGTTACTCATACTCTAATGCACCAGTGCGTTCATTTATGGTGAATTGATTTAGGATAAAATAAAAAAAGTGTACCAGTGCGTTCTAGAAGAAAGAACATGCTAATGTGTCTTGTTATCGCTTAGTTTGTAGTTTAGGTCAAGTAGCTGAAAGGTAAGGATCAAACTGGCGTAACAAGAGCTTCCCCACCCACTGTCACCTCGATGGGGGGCTCTTTCTATTTAGGGTGGCTAAACCCAAGGGAGACATCCCTGGCAATCTGGGGTTTTGAAAGGTAAAGGCTTAAGGATTAAGGCAAGTTTTCCCTTCACAGATTACCGCCAAGAAGATAGTCAGATGAAGAAGAACCATAGAAGAGGCACCTGCTTGCGAGACAAGACAATAATGATACTAGTACATGCAACAATGGTTAATACTTCATTAATCAATGACTATCAATATTAATGTACATGAGCATAAATAGCAGTAAATATTGACGAAGTCAATGTTTGCAATAATGGCAATGATATATAATGTTACTTGTCAATAAACACTGGAATGATATAGCATCTAATGAAAATATTTAATCCTTAAATTAATCAAATGCATTAAATATCATTAATAGCTCATATACAAAGGTTGTTGCGTCTCTATGCTAGAGATGACGTCAACTTTTCCTAGGGTAAGTATGATAGGCAAAGAGGTCAATGTTTTGCAAATAAACAAATGAAATTTACCAATGTATCAATGTCTATCATTAGATGACTAAGCCACAATGTTTTCTATCAACCAAAAGCTCAAAAAAGGCATGACATCATCATTAATTTCCAGGTTAGTAGACGTTAGGGTTAGTTAGGGTTTCAAATTTGAGAGTTTTGAAAGATTGTTTTTGCATAACAAGCTCAACGTTGGAGAGAAAGACCAGTGCCTTAGGGTATTATGGATTCAAAAGCAAGGGCAAGATCTTAGGAGGATCTAAATCTAAAGACTAGAGAGTTAGGTTCTATGGTGTTGCAATGGCAGGGCCCTAGAATCAAAACCCTAAGGGGAGGAGGCTCATTCCGGTGTTGCTTAAGCAAGGCCTCATGCTCCTCCCTCTTTCTTTAAATATTCTTGTCAAAACAACTAGCTTCAAAACACAAATCTAAGGGTGAAAATTGTTGCAAGAGCAAGGCCCTTCAAACCCTAAAAGTCAAAACCCTAGGTGTAGAATCAACTAGGCCTAGGACATTTCCTTCCTTCAACTTATGTTTAAATGCTAACTCAGAAAAAAGATGATTAGTGTAGCAACGACTAGGCTATATCTTCCTTAATCAATGGCTAAAACAAGTTTCTCAATCATGGGGACATATAGCAAGGACCTACTTGTGTGCTTGCTACCTAGGGTTTCAAGATTAAGAAATATAATAGCAATGAAATAGTAAATGCAAGAGATTTAGCCTACAACCATTCATTCAAGAAGTTTTGCATGAAAAATACGATTGCAAATCATGAAGAATGCTCATCAAACCCTAGTTGTAAACCTTCCAATGAGAGAAACACCATAAAAATGCTAAGAATAATCCTCCACAAGAGTTGCGCCTCACTTCCAAGAGAAAAAATACCAAGACAAAAGACAAATGTAGATCTCTCACAAGAGAGTGAGTTATCTTATGTTAAAATGAGGTCCAACGTCCTCTATTTATACAAATCTTGTGACCTTTAATTTAAAAATAGGTCATTAAAACAACCGACAAGGCTGACCTTTAAAATTTACACTATTTTACATTAAATTCTAAAAAGATGTCATAAAATGAGCTAAAGGGGGGACGTCAGGCCCTTCTGAGGGAGACGTTGGCCCTTTTTGGGCAATCTCAGCATCCAGGAAGCCAAACGTTGGCCCTTCTAGGGATCCTCCAAGTTGCCACACGTGCCAAATGATCCCAGCACACTGCCACATGCTCCAGACAACGTCCAACTGCCTCAGGTGACGTCTTGTCCATCAAAAACAAACATCCTATCTGCAGTGGGTGATTCCCCTTAGGCCAGGCTCTGCCAAAGTGTCCTGGTAGAACGTCCTTCTATCTTCTTGTGCAAAGGATCATCCTAACAACCATCTGATGGGCTCTTCATCCCCATGGAGGTCCGAGCTAATCATATCCCCATGTGTACCGGTCCACTGGTACCTATCCGTCGGGTATGGTTCTGTACATAAAAAACTACGCCCTCCATGGGCTCATCAGTCCTCGGGATCATAGCAATGTCAATCATATTTCATCATTAAATTTATCAAATAAATGCATGAAATCCCTAGCATATCATCTAAGAGCTCAAAGATGCTACACATATCTACTATACAAAGTTGAAGAAACCAACAGAATAACCTATTGGGCTAATATCCACAAGAAAAGGAAAGTTTCCACAGAGGATCATTCAAGCCATGTATACGAAGTGGTATGGTCTAGGGATGTCCAGTCATAGTAAGACCAGGGGTAGGTGTTGTCCGTGGGTGCCTCTGTAGGAGGTGAGATGTACCTATCATGGATGCACTTTTTCCAAGCCCCTTATTGCCTTTATTTTTATTTATTTCTTTTCTTTCTTTTTACTTCAAGGTCTGACCAGAGGACACTGCCTTGGTGTGGTGACCAGAGCTGACAGTGTTACCCACTAGT
>JASDQU010259913.1:0-15705 GCA_032191745.1 Picea mariana
CAAAAGAAAAAGATTACAGAGAGATTTTACAAGATATTTTCTCACAATCGATCATCGGAAAATGACCCTCCATGCTCTTTAAATAGAGATCATGGACCAATCGAGTGCTAAGCCATGGATCAATGGCCATTAAGATCGAGGAGAATATGAAATGTCAGGTCACTCTATGTCGGGAACATATTGTGACTGTCAGATTTCCTAACTACAAATGCATACTAAATAAACAAACTAAGAAACACACTTTTACCTAACAAAACATTAGACCAAGTAGATCTTAAATAAATCCTAAGTGTCTAAATATCCTAAAAATTATACATACCTCACTTAAAAATCGACCATGGGAAATATCTCTTAAAAGACCATGGAAATTATAACCACAAAACATTCATTGATGTGAATAACAACTACAACCACTTGTATATGATAGTATTCCCTCACTACTAGATGGTTTTATGCTCAACTGGGAGTTGATGGTCCTACCCCACTAGTATATGATGACACCATGTAGTCAATACCTTGACAAATGTGTCATGACATACCATCATTTGTGTCAACCAGCGCAATTCTTCTTATGTTTGTGGAAGCAACTCCTCTGGAAGTGGGAATTCCAACAAGGTCAAGGGATTAGGTATTTTTCATCTTGGTGTCTTGGATTGGGTCAGTTGTGTGGAATATCCAAACAAGCATCATGAAATTCTAAGTGATGAAAATAGTTAACAAGTTTCCCCAAAACACACTCTGCATACATTTTTCTCAAGAAACATAGTTAGATTTCCCTATTGTTATGAGGTCACACATTAAAAACCATGTATTACCTATCCATCAAATGATCAATAAATGGTTGATAAGTGCACCATTTGATAAATATATGAGGTTTGATAGTGTTTGACATTTAACATATATGAGGGTCTATGAAAAGGGAAAATATTTCCTTTAGTTTTCTACTCTTTAGTACCTTTCTTGCAATATTATCCAAACATTATATACATTTAGGATAATTGTTCTCTCTATAAGAGGTAATATTGATAATGCCTCATTTTCTTAAGTAATTATATCAATGATTTCATCTAAAATTTGGGCAAGTAAGCATCCAAGTGGGTATATATATCTCAACATTCTTAGGTTGGCTATCACTCTATTAGGCTTTTTGCTTTATATTCCATTGATGGTGGGGTATTTCCTTGGGGGTTTACATTATGAATTTATAGGTTTAGGATTTTGGCAACCATTTCTAACAACTGCAGTGAGATATTTAAAAAAAATGTAAATGAATATAAACCAAAATTTAGCAATAAACATTAATTGCAAAGAATAATAAATGGGATTTATACCACCTACCTTGTAGAGATTACTACCCATAAGCAATTTCATAGCTCAATGCCAATTTCTTTAGATAATTTGAAATCCATGAGCTTGTAGAAGTGTAATATAAAAAATAGTGGTTGCATTTTTGGCTTAGAAATGAGGAAAAATGCATGCAGGATATGAAGAATGAAGTACACTAGTGGGAAAAAAATCTTTTTATTTTATAGCAGAGGAATTCTTGTTTATTCCTTTTGTATACAAATTTTTAATGAAATAAAAAAATGCACATGGATTTTAGTGAAGAAAAATATTAGGTCTCCTTGTTTGACTAAGGTTCTCATAATTTTTTTTTATTGTGAGCAGTTTGTAATGTTGAAATATTGTTGTTCTCATTAATCTCCATGTGGCCAATGCATTTCACACTTCACACTTGAAACATTGTTGTTCTCATTAAATTTTTTGTTTGATTGTCAAATTCTTTGTGCGAGTCATATTTGAGTCTCGAAACCCTCCCATACCATCAACACATGCATCTACTATAACCATGTCAAATTTCAGTGCATACAAGCACAAACTGAAAAAATTTCAATGTTGGCCTCATTCATAGGTCACTCTGCCTGGGGTCAAATTAAAGAATAATTTCCACTAATTACAACCTTGTAATGGCACCATTATCATGAGTACACATATGCCAAATATTTCATTTATAGGGTCTATGTGGTGGTTTAAAACTTGTGCATGGTTTGAGAGTCCTAAAAGCGTATTTTATGCCTTAAGACATTTATAGTTCCTCCTCATACCATGTCCATGACTTGGAGAAGCATACTCCTTACACCCTGTAGCCCTAAACCTTAAACCCCTTAACCACTAAACCATACCCTAAACCCTAATTAAAATCTACATATTATATATACTTCTTCTCATCTTAACTTACTCTCTATTTGTTCATGTTTACGTAGAATATATCCATAAAGAAAAAATAATACATTATTTTTCTTCTACATTTAACATATAAATGTTTACAAAAAAATATGCAATGTAAATACATATAATGAATAACTTACCAAGGGATGATATTCATGCCCTCCTTCAAGGTGTCCATACTCACTACAATGTTTTTTAGTTATTTTTATTAAAAATCTCCTTCTATTATAGCCCCTACATTTTTTACAAGGGAAATAACATTTTCAATCACCCAAAGACTTGACCAATGTATATCTCAAGTCTCGGCCTTGTCCTCCTGGAGGAATGTTATGTGACATTTTTCCTTACCAAACTTTCAATGATGATCATTATCTTAAAAAATCAACCTTTGTAGTTTAACTATTTCTAATGCAATTAAAAAAATATTTTTTTTGCGTATTCTCGCGACCTAAAAATATCTCTTATAACCTCTGCAAAATGTCACTAGTATAGCAACAATGTTGAACGTCTTTAATATTTTGAACTTTTAAAATTATATATCACTTTTTTCGTCGGACTTTTGACGTATGTTGACCAAAGAGACGTTGCTTAACGAACAAAAATATTGACTTTGTTAATAGTTGGTAAGTAGATCATTGACCCTTTAAACCATCATATATCCAACAGTAGATAACCTTTAACCATCGGATATCCGATGCTCAACACCATTCCGTCGAATAGTCAACGAACGACGAGATTTTAAAAAAAAAAATACAAAATAAGAAAGTAAAATCCGATAGTACGACCGATTTTATCCATATTGTTAGAGTACATGGTTCATACCCCCCTTATCTCCAAGGGTTGCGCGACCTCTTGTTCTAGGATCATTCACGATATTGAGCTGAAACAACTCTTCGATTCCCTGCTGGAACCTCCAAGAAACAATCCATAGGTCTTTATAAAACTCCTCCTGCGCGAATTAACACTGTGCACAAGCCTTCTCCACGTGACCATTGGTTGTGACCATGTGCTTAACCAAAAGGTGCTTCGTAACTTTTCATGGCGGGGATTTTCATGGGAGCCAACCTTGACACTCCCGAATCCCGAACTCCCCAAATCCGAACTAAGAATCTAGTGAGCGTTAGCTCCTCCCTTAATCTTCCTTGATGTGATCTCCGGCTATGACCTGGGGTCCAACTCTCGAGCGCTATGGGGCTTCACACTTCACAAACTCGCAAATTAGTTCTTCTCTCTTCTCCTGATGTCTGAACTTCTAAACCTCGCTTGCCTCAGATCAACGGTCCACAATTTTCCGTGTTTCAACGGTCTAGATCGACTCTTCGCAAATTAGGACTTTGTGGTTCATGAAATTGGAAAACAATCCTCTTCTCCTTTCCAACTCCTGATTTCCCAACTTTCAAGTACGTCAGATCAAAAACTCACACTCCTCGTGATTCGATGGTCTACATTTCTTTTCGCGAATCGGATGTTCGCGGTTTGCGACTTTGGAAAATAGTCTCCTTCGTTCTCTAAACTCCCTCTTTTCGATTTCCCAATGAAAGGAATCAACGGTTCAATATCCCCTTAGATCGACGGCTCCTACCTCTCCTGAGATTTCAAGTATTGACTGACTCTCGTCCTTATCCTCGTCACAGCTTCTCTAAATCTAACAGCACACGACTATCGATGCTTCTCCCTCCAAGAGTCTCTATTGTCCATCCAAGTTCTCAATAGATCCTTGCCAAATAACTTGGCATCAAACCTTCTGATCTTTAATTCTTTCCTGACTTGAAATATTTCAATTGTTTCAAAGGTCTTAGTAGTGTTTTCCCTCTTGAGCTTTTTTCAATGAAATTTGAATTCACCTTGGCTCACACTTACACTCCTGCGTGCAAGCTTGCACTATTCCTCCCTGAGCTTTTAACTTACTTAATCTCCAATGGATTCAACCCTTCTGTGTCTTTCAAAAGACTCTCTGATGCCCTCCTGCCACACTCTGTGCTTGACCTTCTGAGCTTTTGAACTTAGAATAAGTTTGCCTCTATGCGCACTCCTTGTGCTTAATATGCACACTCTGCATACAAAAGTTCCATGCTATCTCTTCTGAGCTTTGAGTCAAAGAAAGACTCTCTCACACACACTCCTTGCGTTCAGTATCGACTCCTTGCATAACTTACATAAGAGAAAACTTGAAACTTATTCAATTATTCATTCTCCATGAAACTCATACATTAACAAAATACATAACAACAGTCAAACAGTATCAACACTGTACAATTGAATCAATTTTCTCCATTCTATTCATTTCAAAGAAAAAACATGATTGCACTTCTATCTCTTACAACCATTACAATGAAAAACTTGTCTAAGGACCCAGAGCCTTCTTCGCTCTTCTTCCCCCTATCTAAAATCTATCACCTTCTACTCTAGCGGTTATCTACTCAGCTTAATTAATGCAATCTAATGACTAATACAGGCTAATATCCTACACCTGTAATATATTACAGTCGTGTAAGGATTTACAATGATCCGTCAGTTAAAAATAGTGGCCCGACTTTACATACTACTAATTAATTAACGAGAGATTCAAAAAGATCTCCACACCGCTACCAAGCTGGTTAAGAGTCGGTTTGGCTCTTTCAAAGCGTTGATGTGTCAACTTCTCTTCCATGTTCGCTTTTCTTGATTTGATAGCAATGCTCCTGCATTAGTACGACATCGGTTTTTCCATACATATGTAGTAGTGATAGGAAATGGAGTTTACACAAAAGTGGATTAAATATAAACATGACTTTAATAAATAAAAAACTGGAAAAGTTATCTGGAAATGAAGTTTACGCAAACGTGGAAATGAAAGTGGATTAAATATAAATATGACTTTAGTAAATAACAAAAGTTTAAAAGTTAGGAGGAGTGTACGTAAAACAAGAGTAAATATGAAAGTGGAATAAAGAAAAAGGAAAAAGTAAAATTGGATTAAAGAAAAAGGTAAAAGTGAAAGTGGAGTTAAAGAAAAAGGGTAAAAGTGAAAGAGCACATGGTATTTGCAAACCATGGTGCTATTTACCTATGGTAAGGTAAACAGTGAATTTAATCATGATAGAAAAATCTATTGACCAAATTGAAAACATGACTAAACGATCTAAAAGGTACAATGGTTCATCAACGTTATATTAATTAAAATAGTATGATTAATATCTTATATTGAAAAGGCACATACTTATAATGAAGATATACATTCCTATATTGAAGAGGTGCAATTATTCAGTTGTACATGACCATTGGAAGACTATATAAACATAAATTCTTGTTGAAAGAGGGTGTGTCTCTGGGTTTGAAATCTAAAGATCAATAACAGTGTAAGAAACCAAGAAAGTAAATGAATATATGCAGTTGAAGACAAATAAGATTATGAAGATTTGAAGATTGAAGTACTTATCATAAAAAGGGAGGTTGGGTGGTGCTAGGGTAGGTTGGGGCTTGCAAAGGAGGTTGTAGCCTCCTTCCAGTTGAAGTTGGTAACCAAGGTGTCGCAACATCTTTTCAGATATAGCTGAAGAAACTAGGGAGTTGGTGCTTCCTTAATTTACACATTAATTGACACTAAAAATAGAGAAAAATAAAGTCAACCTTTACGTATAATATGTGACAAATTATATTACATACCTTAGGATCTGTATGAGAAAAGTGTTTGACAAACCAGTCAATACCTTCAAGTTCACCAACAACATTATAACCGAGAGAATATTTGTTCTTGAGCCTTCATAAAGGGGTTGTTCTACCTTCTCAAGCATAGGTACATCATAAATATAATCATCATTTTCAGCATCGATAGGAGCAAAGATGTCTTGGATCAATCTGTTTGTCCCATCATCAAGCTCAACAATATTATTGGTCTCATATTCTTCCATAGGATTGACGTTATATTCAATATTCATACCATCTTCCACATCTTCTACAATAGTATTTCTACAACTACTTGGCAGATATTTATCTGGCAAAAAACATATGGGAGGATTTATCTTTATAATTACAAATAATCAATAAAATTAGTGTATATATACAAAAATTAAAACAAAAGAAAATTTTATAAATAGAATCAATACAAAGACATATATAATGAATAAATTACCATGGGACGAAATGTATGCCCCCCTTCACAATGCCCATACATAAAACATTGTCTTTCAGTTGTTTACCTTACAAGTCTTCTTCTTTTCAATCCTCTGCATTGATTTCAAGGGAAATAATATTTCCCATCATAACTGACCAATGCCTCCCATGCAACCCTTAACCTAGCAACCATCCTTTGACTCTCTTTAGGTGTTGGCATTGGGATTTCCTATATTTACATCAAAATCCGCTGAAGTAATATAAGTGCATTAATATATGAATTATATATTGTTATAGTACAAATATCATTGAATTATATTGACCCCATATTTACTAGATAATTAATCCATTTTCGTCATAGATTTATTAAAGGTTTATAATAGTAATCAACAATTAATCAACAAATCAAAACCATGCATTTTTACCACATAACTTCCAAATATGGACTATAAGCAAGTAATAAAATCAAACAATCAAAGAAAACTACACCAAGACAAATTGCATAGTAATTAAATGAAATTAAGTAGACATGTTCATACCTATTTCCCAGGGAAACATTTGTGTCCCCAAATGAAAAAGGGTCTAAGGGTTAGGGATCCCATTTGGATATTTTAAAAAGAGACAAAGTAATATTAAAAATTTGTAACCTTCAAAGTATAAAATCAGAGCTATGCAGATCAAGAATTGGATTTGAGGCAAGTAACACATAGCAAAAAGACTAATAAATCATGAAATGAACAATGAGAATACAAATATTTTATAATTGTCGCACCTACAACAAAATTGTCGAAAACAGTGACCGTTAATCCATTTTCAAACAGGTAGTTGGCATCCTCTAGGTTCGTCAATAGATCGATGAACTATCTTCTAGGTTCGTCGAAATATTGATGGATATAGATGTTCATCAGAAGTACGATGTTGATCGGGGCGCCCATAAAAGAGAAGATGAAAATTTCATAATTTGTGACGATATGATTGAATTTATCCTTATCGTCGGAAGTTTTTGTCGAATTTTGACCCCATATGTAGTAGTGTATCTCTTTAGAATGTAAAAATCAAAATAATTGTAATTATTATATTCAAATCTTTTATTGTTTATTAAGTACTTTCACAATTTGAATCTTATAAATGAACTATCAACCAGAGTTGATGAAGTGTTTGGAGTTAGATGAATAAATAACAATTCTGCGGGGTTCCTAACATATATGACATTGATATTCATTGGTTGGAAAACATTATAAATCATACATGGATATAATTTATGGAGCTTTTGATTAGATACAACGTAATTATTAATCATTTTGACTAGATTATGCATTCTTAGAAACATATAAATAATATAGTTTATACATAAAATATTTACTTGAGAATAAGTAAGGATAGTAAATTTCCCCATGCAATGATGACTATATCACATCGAAAGTAAATATGTAAATCAACATTAAGGTTATATATGTAATTCCATATTAAGGTTAGGTTTGTAGTTCCAAATCCATTATCCTTAGTTAAGCTTGTAACTTTGTTAATTGTAATTCCAATCAAGTGTCCAATATGTTAAGTGTGTTTAAAAAAATGTCTTATGTAACTTTGACACAACCTGTGTAATTATACACTTTGAAACTTGACATAAATTGCACAAGTCGTAAAACTATAAACTTTGATAAGTTAACACCAAGAGGGGTGTTACAATTTACATTTGTACCATGTCTCATTGTTTTTCCTGTATTTCATGTTTTTTGTATCATATTCTCTCTCTTTACATTTCTACTTCCAATTCCTCCTAGATCTAGGTTTGGTCTTGGAAACACATCTTTGATATGACTTTTTAGTTGATGTAATGTTGAGCATTGTTTCTTATTTCTATTAGTTATCTATGTGTCGAGTTCCATTGTCTCTTTTTGTGTATTCAACTTGTTAGTATAAAATATGGTTGTTTCTTGTTGTCAAAGAAACTTGTTTTTGATAAAACTTTTGAGTTCATGTAATGATTAACATGGTTTCATGTTTCTATTAGCTATCTTTGTATTATCATGTAATGAAACCATAGTGGTAGCTATCCTCTATTAGCTATCTCTTGTTTCCAATAATACTTTTTACCTACTGCAGTTCTTTTTTTCTTTCATATGTATTTGTTACCTTGGAAAAGAGTTTTTCTAAAATGGGTGTCTTTCGTTCGATGTTGAATAATGTGAAATTTTTTTGTTCTTTGTTTGGAAAACATAATTTAGCTGAAATGGTTGTTGAACTAGCAGACCATAAATTTATATCTATATTGAAGATGTAGCATTGTCACTTTTAAACAAAAAGACATCCATTTGCATTTCTTTTTTTCAAATGACAATACTAATTGCATTATATAGTCTTGCCGGCCCATTTTTTTTCCCGCATAATGCATTTCCCTTGGAAACTGACCAAGCACCTCCCCTCATTTTGATGATAGTATCTAGGGTAAACCCGATTCTATAGAAACTTGAAGCCTCGTTAACAATATGCTCATTAAAAACTCAACATCTCACTTGTAGGAAATGAACCTAAGTAGGGAGGATAACACTCCTCTTCTGAACTCCTCAAGCTAGACCCAATTTACACCAATTCACTATTGTTTAGACTCTTTTCATTATATAATATTTCATATATTTTTCTATACATTTCATTACAAAAGAATCATGATGCATAAATTACATTGCATACAAAATATGCCTCCTCATAGTCTTGTTTCCTCTCACAATATAACATTGAAGTGATATTGACATTCATTCAAGATAAACATTTTCATCATTAACAATGTGCATTTTCATTAATAAATTTATGTACAATTTGTTTTGATAAGATAATATTTCTCTCAATGTGATGTTAACATTCATTCAAGATAAACATTTTGATCATTAACACTATGCATTTCCATCAATGAATTTATGTATAATTCGTTTTGATAAGATACTATTTCTCTCAATATAAACATTGAGGTAATGTAAACATTTTGATCATTAAAACTATGCATTTCCATCAACAAATTTATATATACTTCATTTTATAAGATAATATTACTTATAACATTTTGTTTACTCAAATAAATTCTAAAATATTATATTTTTCCATCTCTTAATTCTTTTGAATTCTATTTAAAGCCGAACAAAGCTTGAAGAGCGTCAATTAAACAATCCTTTATAACATATATAAAATTATCTAAACAAAATAGGTTAGGCTTATCTAAAATGAGTCAATTATTTTCTATTGTTATATAAATGATTTGATAATTGAGTCAATTATTTTCTATTATTATATAAATGATTTGATAATTAATATTTCTAGTGAAATCTATCTTTTCACTCATCGTTTAAGATTTTTTTTATTTTTTTTTTAAGGCATTTCAAGTCACTTCCATGTACCTTCTTTCCATGATTATTCTTTAGTTCCCACTATGGCGAACTAGAAAGAGCACTTGTTGCAAAGTTGGAAATGCCACGACATTACGAAACTAAAGTTGTTTGACAAACGAAACCCTACGCGATCACGTCACAACATGTTTGTTGAGTATGATAAGCTGCTGTTCACTTTCATCGTATTTTAAGTCGAACGAAACCCTGCGCAGTCGAGTCACACAAGTTAGTATTGAGTTTGATCATATCTTATCTCAATGTTAATATTTTTGATAATATATTTTTATTATATGAATATATGTATATAGAGAAGATTTATGTGAATGTTTATTGACTAGTAACAACCATTTTATAAAAGTGCTTGATATATGTAGATCAATGCTATTAGTTTGGAAGGTGAATAAATAGGACTGATTCGTGTATATCAACCACTTTTATAAAGTGGTTGTTGTTAGTTGACGGCTTTCTAGACTACCATTAATATATTAATACATAATTAATGTATTAATTAATTATTATATTAATGTATATAAATTAATGAGATCTATTAATATAATGTATTACATTAATGTAATAGATAATAATAATGTATAAATGTAATCTATAAATTAAAGTACTACTTTATATTAATGTATAATGTAGTTGATTGATACATTAATAGTGTAACGTATTAATTAATTAATTAATTAACTAATACATTTCTAAAATATTAATACACTAATAAAATAATACATTAATAATATAATGATACATTGATGATGTATTGTATTAATGTAATATATAAATTAAAATATTAATTTACATTAATATATAATAACTTATCAATTAAATGATACATTAATAATGTAATGTATTAATTAATATATACATTAATATATTAATTAATTCATACATTAAATATAATATTAGTAATACATTTATTAATATTATTAATACACTAAAATATTTATATTAATATTTATAATAAAACATAAATATTGATATTAAAAAAATAATTTTAAAGAATTGATACATTAAAAAGGTATCAATACTTTAGTAATACATTATTAAAGTATTAATCCATTTACATTAATTTACAATGATCATGCTTCACTATGGTTGGTCATGATTATGGCTAACTTTGGTAGAACCTTGTTGACTTTTGGAATGAAAGGTTCATTATGGTTGACATGGTTAATTATGGTTGAACATGACCATGGTTAACTTCCATAGACCTTCACCATGGTTAACTTCTATAAACCTTCACTATGGTTGACGTTTACTATGGATGAACTTCATTATGGTTGAACTTGGTCGACCATGACCATGGTTGACTTTGGTTAACCATGGTTGACAATGGTTAACCATGTTTGATAGTGGTTGTCCATAAACGATCATGGTTAGTCATGACCATAGTTGAACAAGATTACGGATGACATTCAGATAGTGAAATTTGGAAGTGTTTGTCAGATTAGGACGACATGATATTCGTGTAANCATTGTGATGACGAGGCTATGTTCGTCAGATTGCGACAACAAGATATTTGCATTACAATATGATGACATGATATTTGCATCAAATTGCAATGACGGGGCTATGTTCATCTCATTGTGATGACAATATATTTTTTGTCACATATTGATGACAATGGGGATATTGGGACGAGGGTTTTAGGTTCATCACATTGCAATGACAGGTCATTTAAGTAAAGATTGGCAATGTGATGAACATAAATGTCATATGTTCATTGTATGTCAAATGGATATGTGATGAAAATAATACATTAATTTACAATGACCATGCTTGACTATGGTTGCCCATGATCATGGCTAACTTTCGTAGAAATTTGTTGACTTTGGGAAAGAAAGGTTCACTATGGTTGACATGGTTAATTATGGTTGACCATGGCCATGGTTAACTTCCATAAACCTTCACCGTGGTTAACTTTCGTAGACCTTCACTATGCTTGACGTTCACTATGGATGACATTCACTATTGTTGACCTCGGTTGACCATGACCATGGTTGACTGTGGTTGACTATGGTTGACAATGGTTGACCAAGTTTGACAGTTGTTATCCATAAGTGACCATTGTTGGCCATGACCATAGTTGACCAAGACTATTGATGACATTCCGATAGTGAAATTTGGAAGTGTTTGTCACATTATGACGACATGATATTCACGTAACATTGTGATGATGAAGCTATTTTGATGAAATTGGGATGGTGAGGCTATGTTCGTCATATCGTGACAATATGGTTATTTTTGTGACATTGCAACGGAGGGCATAAGTTCACCAGATTACGATGACAAGATATTTGCATCACAATATGATGACAGGATATTTGCATCACATTGCAATGATGGGGCTACGTTCATCACATTGTGACGACAATATATTGTTTATCACATATTGACGATGACGGGGATATTACGACGATGGGTTTATGTTCATCACATTACAATGACATGTCATTTAAGTAAAAAGTGGCAATGTCATGAACATAAATGTCGTATGTTCATCATATGTCGAATGGATATGTGATGAAAATAAATGTCGTATGTTCATCACATAGTGATGACAAGATATTTATTTCAATAATGGGGCGATGTTCATCACAAAGTGACGAGAAGACATTGTTTTTCACATTATGACGATAGAATATTTGTGTCATAGACGGTGAGTATATGTTCATCACATTAGGACGATGATGTTTTTTTCATCACATTGCAGCAATATGGTTATTTTCATCACATTGTGATGATGACGTTATGTTTGTCACATTACGACAATATGGCTATGGCCAGCCATGTTCGTCACATTGTGACAATATGGTTATATTCATCAAATTTCCACAATATGGTTATGACAAGACATGCTCGTCACATTGCAAAAAATATTGTTATGGCCACTCATGTTCTTCACATCGCGACAACATCGTTGTGTTTGTCACATTGTGACAATATTGTTATGGCCAACCATGTTCAACCATTGTCAACCATGGTCAACCATATTCAACCATGGTCATGGTCAATCAAGGTCAACTATATTTATGTTCGTCACATTGCGGCAATATGGTTATGTTCATCACAACGTATGTTCAACGTATAAGGATAGGTTCGTATTTGTTTTTTCACATTATGACGATAGGATATTTGTGTCACAGACAGTGAGGATATGTTCATCACATTAGGACGACGAGGTTTTTCTCATCACATTGCAACAATATGGTTATTTTCATCACATTGTGATGACGAGGTTGTGTTCGTCACATTGCGACAATATGGTTATGGCTAGTCATATTCGTCACATTGCGACAATATGGCTATATTTATCAAATTGTGACAATATGGTTATGACAAGACATGTTCGTCACATTGCGAAAAATATTGTTATGGCCACTCATGTTCTTCACATCGCGACAATATCATTGTGTTCATCACATTGTGACAATATGGTTATGGCCAACCATGTTCAACCATTGTCGACCATGGTCAGCCATAGTCAACCATGGTCATGGTTAATCAAGGTAAACCATATTTATGTTCGTCACATTGCGACAATATGGTTATGTTCATCACATCGTATTTTCAACGTATAAGGCTAGGTTCGTCACATTGTGACAATATGGTTATGTTCATCACATTGCAAGGGAGGGGATAAGTTCGCGAGATTACGACGCCAAGATATTTGCATCACAATATGATGATAAGATATTTGCATCACATTGCAATGATGGGGCTACGATCATCACATTACGTTGACAATATATTGTTTGTCACATATTGACGATGACAGGGATATTGCGACGAGGGGTTTATGTTCATCTCATTACAATGACATGTCATTTAAGTAAAAAGTGGCAATGTCATGAACATAAATGTTGTATGTTCATCATATGTCGAATGGATATGTGATGAAAATAAATGTTGTATGTTCATCACAGAGCTATGATAAGATATTTATTTCGACAATGGGGCGATGTTCATCACATTGAAACAATATGGTTATGGCCAGTCATGTTCATCAGATTGCGACAATATGGTTATGTTCGTCACATTGTGATAATGTGGTTATGGCCATTCATGTTCATCATATTGCGAGAATATGGTTATGTTTGTCACATTGCGATAATGTGGTTATGGAAAGTCATGCTCATGGCATTGCAACAATATGGTTATGTTCATCACATTGCGACAACATGGTTATGGCAAGTCATGTTCATCACATTGCGAATATATGGTTATGTCTGTTAAATTGTGAAACTTGATGCATTGTTCATCAAATTGAAAGACTCAACACTATGTTCGTCACATTGTAACAACAAATCATTTAATGAGTTATAGTTATTATAAGAGCATTGATAACAAATCATATGGATCTTTGTAGATGATAAGTTATATTGTTCTAAGGACATTGATAACAAATCTACTTGATTTATACATTATAGATGATAATTTAAATTTTTCCTAAGAACATTTAAAGGAAATCAACTTGTTTTGATGATGATTTTTACTAATTCTAAAGAAGTTGATAGAAAATCAACTTGAAATTTGATGATGATTTATTATTGTTATAAAGATTTATTATTGTTATGATGATTTATTCTTGTTACAAGTCTCCTACCCATAGAAAACTTTCATTCAAATCCATATTCTGAAACCATTAAAATAAAGAGGAGTGTTATGGTCATTTATAACTATATAAACTATATTTTTAATTATATATTATATAATTAAAAAAATCTAAAAAAATTTAATATATAAATAATTAAAATAGTGTTTATTATTATTATTACATTGAATAGAAAAATAAATAAAAAATTAAAATATAGTTTATTACTATTATTCCATTAAGAAATACATATTTAATAGAAAAATATAAAACTAAAAATACAATTTATGTATTCATATTATTTTATTAATAGATATTTAAAAAAATCTAAATATAAAAAATTTGTAGTTTTTTTCAAAATTAAATATATAAATACAAATTTTTAAAAAATAAATAATAATTCAACTTCTTTAAAATACATTAATACACTATCAAAATAATATATTAATAAAGTAATAATCCATTATTAAAGTACTAATATATTAATATTACATTAATATAAATTAAAGTATTAATTTATATTAATATACAATGCAACATATTAATTGATTTTTAAAATTAAAAAAATAAAATATTATTTTAATCATTTCAATCAAAATTTATAATGATACAATTTCATTTAATCAAATTAAATTAGAATTTTTAACAAAACTTTTATTTAATTTAAAAAATAATTATAATATAAAATGATTAATTTTATTTACAAAATAACAATTACTTTTAAAAATTAAAATTATACAATATAAAATTATATTTAATTAATTTATTAAAAATTTAATTAAAATTATATTTAATTAACATAAAATTAAATCTATTTACAATTTTTAAATATTAATTTTTTTAAAACTTATAAAATTTAATTATATTAAAATTATATTTAATTATATTAAAAAAAAAATTGAAAATTATATTAAAAATAAAATTTAAAATTATATTTCCCCGGATGGGGTGACAGCGCAGCAAGACCGACTACGTGGCGCCGAGGCGGGACAGGGAGGCACAGTCCCCACAGGTTCACGTCAAGCTCGTAGTTAATACGCCATGAATCCACCACAGCGCATTCAAATGTGGAGGGGGTTCGCGCAACGTGAAGGTACCAGCTCCCAGGTTCGATGTTCAGTGCGTTTAATGCAGGCAGTCATGGCGGTGTATATCGAAACCACCACCTTTCTATGGTTCATTGCATGCAGGATCTCGCTCTTCAGCCAGAAGCTCTCGCGAATTTCTCTACGCAGCAGGGTCACGCTCCTTAACCCCAAGAAGCTGAGCGGCCTGAGCACTTCAGTTCTGGGCACTGCCATGCCTCGGCTCCGGGGCACTCCGAGACGGGGGGCGGCCTGGTATGCCGCAAAGTCACGGCGTCAGCGCAAGGAAGCTTTCGAAAAAGCTATAGCAATTGCTGCCAG
>JASDQU010259914.1:0-15709 GCA_032191745.1 Picea mariana
TGACACATACTGCCAATCAGTACGAAGATGAAACATATCCCTTTCCCAAATTTTCCCCCACCATTTCTGGCAAGTACCTCTTTATTTTTACGCAAGCTTGAAGAGGATCACATATGCTTGTTGATATAAGATCATCTTTTGGATGAGTCCCTCGGAGTATGTTTAACGAACCCTAAGAAGAAGTGGTTCGGTCCCATCACGGGTCTGTCAATGTATGTTTAATGAGTCCATAGATAGTAAACTCGAAGGTTTTTCAAGATTATAGAGTTTGGAAAAACACTTAAAAGAGAACTCTCTCAGTTCCTTTTTCGTAACATAGTCTGGACGAGACCGAAAAAGAGAGAAATTATCACTCACCAGATGCATACTTCAAATACTTTATCGAGCGTGAAAATAGTAAGGTCGCTCGGTGACATTTTCATGTTTAGAGAGTCTGAAAAGAGCTTAAAGAGGACTCCAGGGGGGTTACTTTTTCGTATAACCTTGTTGAGCCCGAAAAAGTGATAAAACTATGCTCGATCACGTTCTCATATATTTACGAGCGTAAGAACGGACAAAAACAACGCTCGAGGTTTTATGTAAAAACCCTAAAAAACAATCGAAAACATGTCATAACGAAGAAAAATATGTCCACACCCTTGTGTTTAATTATCAACGTCATCACACCTGCAAGTCATTACACTCATATTGATATTAGGGATTAGGTTTAATCAATAAATAAGTATAAAAAACCCAAAATGACATAGTAAAAAGTAAATCAAATGAGTAAATAATCATTTTTACCATATCATTTCACATTTCCACTATTGAGCTCCAAAACCCCCTTTTTACCCTCCAAGTTTGGCGTTAATTTTCCGAAGCTACAAGAGACCATTCGACGAGCCATCTGCAACATTAAGGTAAACTCTTCATTCTTGACATTTTCATGGTTTAAATTTTTGATTTCACTGGTTAGTTCTTCAGTTTCAAGTGATTTTTTGAACCCTACATGCGCATTGGCATTCTCGCAGGCAGTCCATATGGGGCCTGCGAGAATGATGCGTTCTCGCAGGTGAGCCTTAATCCACCTGCGAGGTTCTTTCACTGTGATAATGGGGCACCTGCGAGAACCACAAACTCCAAAATTTTTTTAAATATTTAGCCAATGAAAAAGATCTAGATCATGAATAAAATCATTAATCCTCCTTTTATGTTTCTTATGTAGATAAATAGCCACCAACATGGTGCTTGAGTGGCGTGAAAGAGAACATGAAGAGGATAATGTAAATGCCAAGAATCATCCTCCTACCATAGCTGCATTGAGATATTGTGGGCTTTTAAAATACTTTCACATCCCGGGCATGAAGGCCCAAGTCAGACTACTAGAGTATCTGGTCCGTATGTGGGACCCAGATCAACAGGTTTTCAATGTGGGAGCTCACACATTGTCCATAGACATTGAGGACATATACTTTTTGACTGGATTGTCCAGGTGCGGGTATTATGTCAGCCTAACCAGTAGTAGAGGTGGTGGGCTAAAGATGAGTGAGTACTGCAATCAATACTGTGTACCTGAGGCTGAGAGGAAAAAGGGAAAAGTTGCTATCTGGGAGGTACTAGACTTGACCCTCCGCACTATCCTTTTTACTATAGCTCGGATGGCCGGGAGTTTTGCTCCTCGTATGGAATTATAGAGCTACTTCCAGTATGCCATAGAGTGTACTGAGCCTCGAGTATTTAACTGGGAAGATGTTGTGCTTCACAGTATCAAAAGGCAATTAACCAAATGCAGGCGAGGTGAATTGAAACAATTTGGGTATGGTTCCTTGTTAGTGTCCTTCTTCCTTGAGAGGGTCCCCGTATTTAGACTGCAAGTTGAGTGGGACTTCCCGGGTCCTATGGATCCAAGGATGTTGAGATGGTGTCGGCTCATGGCCCGGCACGTGGTAGGACCAATCGTCAAGTACAACGATATTTTCTTTGACTGGCTTCAAAACCAGATGTTGATGGTCGATGACTACTAGATTTAGCACTGCCTAAGGACGCTCAGTGGGGAGACCTCGGTAAGAAGTACACTCATTTTCTCTTTTTAAATGTTTTTGAATTTTTATCATATTCAAATGTTTTTGTTTTATATATTTATCCAAAGACTAACACAAAATGTTTGTTGATAACACAGATGTTGGACCGTATAGACCTCCTGGCACCTCTCCTATCCAGAGACGAGGAGAGTTAGCAACACCACCACCACAATATGTCGAAGATTATCAGGTGGTGGAACAGAATTTAGAGGGCCTGACAGCAGACATTCCAGATATGACTCTGAAAGAGGTTCCACGACGCGATCAGCGTCACACTGTAGGGGTATCAGTAGCTATGGGTCAACTATGTGTTACCATGAATGTCATCTGTGACGTCACTTTGTAGAAGCTATAAGCTTCAAATTTTGATATTTTGGTCTTCGGACAAACGTTTTTGTAAAAAATCTTTTGATCGTTATATATACATATGGTTTCTACCGGTTTACTTTATAATGTGTGAATTTTGATGTGTTTAATTTATAAATGGTTCAAATGTCTGTCCAATACATAATTAGCCAATGCATATGTTAATGTATTAAGACATCTAGGAATATACTGATATTGAATGCAATCAAAATAACGTTCCAAGAGGCGAATTCGCAAATACACCCATAGAAAAGTAGGACTTCGAATAGAATAGATATTACTTAGTTGTAGTACTACAAGCTGTGAGTCCAATCACACAACCAAATGATGAATTCTGAGTGAGATAGCATCAACCAATAATTCAATAACGACGCTATACTGTGCAATGTTGTTGGTTGCACGGCCAAGGCATACACCTCGTAAAGATACAAGTTTGTTTGTTGGGGCACAGATTGCCCACGCAACGGAAGCTAGGTTCCGAGTACTACGGCTAGCACCATCAGCGAAGCCAATATAGGGTAGCGAAGACTCCGAAATCTGGCAATCAAACACAACGTCACATAAGGGCAGAGACCAGATAACGTCAAAAGGAAACTAAAGTAACACACACAAAGTATGATACATAAAATACAAGTACTTGTGCACAAATGATTTATGCATAGTACTTCTTCAAGTACAACCCATTCCTGGGTTCACTCAAAGGGATACCATCATAATCGACTAGCTCATATGCTCCTTTTTCCAAAACTCGGCGAACAATATAAGGACCTCGCCACATTGGTTCTAATTTCCCAACTCCTAACGCATCTCGATCCTGTTCATAGAGAATAACAAGATCACCTTCAGAGAAAACGTGAGGCTTGACATGCTTGTCATACTGTGCCTTGACACATTTCTTCTGGGCTTCTATTACTAGAGTGGCATCACGTCGAGTTTCGTCTAATCGCATCATATATAATAGATGTTCTTATTCAGCAGAAGTATTGGGTAAGAGTTCAATAGCTAGCTTCAGAGAAGGTATCTCACATTCTATAGGAAGAATGGCTTTCACACCATAGACCAATCGAAAAGGTGTAAACCCCGTAGCGGATTTAACAGATGTCCAGTATGCCCACAATGCCGAAAACAATATCGTGTGCCAGCTTGTTTTATGAATTCCTATCATCCGTCGAAGCATAGTTATAAGAACTTTGTTGATTGCTTCAACCTGGCCATTAGCTTGCGGATAATAGGGTGTTGAGTTATCATGATGAAGACCCAAATTTTTTGTAAGTTCAGTCATCATAAAATTCCTAAAGTGACTACCGTGATCAGTAATGATAGCTTGGGGAACACCAAAATGAGCTATGACATGGTTAAAAAGAAACAAGGCTGCAGTCTTTCCAGTATTATCGAATGTTGGCATCGCCTCGTCCCATTTTGTAAAGTAATCAACAGCTACAATGATGTAACCATGGCCCCCAGTCGAGTGAGGGTGACATGTCATGAAATCAATGCCCCATTTCGCAAAAGGACCAACTGAGACCACAAGATGAAGAGGAGCAGGATGTGACCAAATTTTCTGATTGTAGGTCTGGCAGGCATGGCATTTCTGAATGGCAGTAATGCAGTCATTGAACAAGGAAGGCCAAAAATACCCAGCGCATAAGATCTTCTGGGCAGTAGCATACCCAGACATATGACCACCATAGGCTCCAGAATGGCAGTCATTTAGAGCTTTCTTGGCTTCGTCAAACGTCAGACAACGTCGAAAAACAGAGTCAATGCCCTGACGGTAAAGAGTATTCCCGAGGATAATGTATTGACGAGCTTGATAACGGATGAGACGTCATTCAGTACTAGACAAAGCAGGCCGAAAAGTCTGGGTTTGGAGATATAGAATGATATCTCCATACCAAAGATCGTCAGTACTAATTAGGAAAAGAGATTCATCGGGTAATGAATCTACTACTACATTTTCCGTGGCAAAGTGAGGAAAATTACATATCAACTCAGCAAAAACTAAGGATTTCTTAGACATGGCATGATCGAATTCCAAGTCAAACTCCTGGAGTATGACAATGCATTTGGAGTATTTTCCCCCTAGCAATTGACGTGTCAAAATGTGTTGCATAGGGTTGCAATGAGAAATCACTGTAGCTTTCCTTGAGAGAATATAATGCGGGAAGCGTTGAACGGCTTGAACGGCAGCCAAGGCCAGTTTTTCAACATGTTGATACTTGATTTCAGTTGATGTGAGACTTCAACTCAAGTAATAAATAACATGCTCATCGTGCACATCATCCTCTTGGACGAGAACCATGCCTATAGTATACTCAGAGGCAGCAAGATAAAGAAAATAATCATGACTATAATCAGGAGGAAAGAGAAGAGGAGCTCGCGTGAGGGACAACTTCAAAGCTTCAAAAGAATTGTTGGCAACGATATCCCAGACGAAATTTGAACCTTTCTTTAGTAGCCACGTAAAACCACGAGTAATATCGGTGTAATTAGGTATAAAACGACGAAGAAAGTTTTCTTTCCCCTGCAAACTTTGAAACTGGCGCAGTGTAGAAGGAGGAGGGAGATTAAGAATTGCCTCAACCTTAAGAGGATCCACCCTGATCCCTTGATGTGAAACGATAAAACCTAGAAGACGGCTGAATTCTATGCAAAAAATGCATTTATGAGGATTTAAACGAATACGATAGCACCGAAAATGAACGAAAATGGCTCGGAGATGAGTAGGGTGATCGACTCGGCGCAAAGAATGAGCTGGTAAATCATCCAAATAGGGTTGAACGATATGCTTTATATCATGAAAAGCATAAGAAATAGCACGTTGAAATGTCGCGCCAGCGTTCTTAAAACCGAAGGGAAGTTTCCTATAGGGAAAAGTACCCCAAGGACATATAAAAGCAGTTTTATGTTGGTCCTTGGGAGCAATGTTAATTTGATTATAGTCAGAGAAACCATCCATGAGAGAGAAGATTTCACTTCCGGCACATTCATCGACAATCTGGTCAACGAAAGGGGTTGGAAAGTTGTCTTTTGGACATGCTTTGTTAATATCCCTATAATCAACACATACACGAATACTGCTACCTTTATTATCAATTGGAACAGGGTTAGAAACCCATTCTGTCAGAGCCACAGGATAAATAAATCCGGCTTTTAGAAGTTTTTCAACTTCGAGCTTGATAGTCGCCACTTTACGTGGGTGAACTGGACGAAGGCGCTGCTGGACAGGTTTAGCTCCGGGGTATGTCTTTATCTCATGTACAACAATAGCAGGGTCGATACCTGGCATCTCTTCATAGCTCCAGGCAAAGATGTCACAAAATTCTTTGAACAGAGATGTATAGGTGACAATTTCGTTGGGAGAACACGAAGCTCCAATATGAACATTTTCTACTATCCCAGGTTTAATGGATATGTCAATGGGAATCATGGGTGATATATTACTGAGGTTCCCTTCAACAAACACATCATGTGTTGATCCAGGAATGGTCGATATGACAACAATGGTCGACGGAGCCGAAATTCGTTGGTAGTTCTCAAGAGTGTGTTGTTCCATAAAGAGTATGGAACAATGATGTCCATCATCCCAAGGGGTGTCCTCCATGATGGACATGATCATCTCGTCAGTGGGAAAGATAACACGAAAAGGATCGGGAGACAACTCATCAAGACAGAAGGTAGAAGGTGTTTCCAATTGAATGGCCTGATAGGCTGATTCAACCGGACTTAATGGCATTACATCACCGAAACAAAGATGATCTCCAGGGTTAGGGACAATCCAAGGGTCATGTGACGAAGGAATTTCATGAGGCATGGTGGATATCATGTTGATAGAAGCAACTGACGGGCGTGGAACATCGGGCTGTGGAATGGGAAAAGTACCCATTAATGAAGAGTCCTTTAAAAGGCCTACACCAACATTCTCATAACCCGGCGGGGTTTTATCAATAAACGGCACGTTACCAGTATGAGTATCGGAATTGAAGAAGGAAAGTTGGTCAACTGTAACAACCTTTCCTTGATGAGGGAAACGTACTACGTGGAAAAGTGTTGACACAACGGCTCACATGGAATCGATCTAGCTACGGCCAAGTAAAAGATTATAATCGAGGGGAGCGTCAAAGACTTCCACTTCAACTTGGACCGTCTTACCTTCTAGTGTGATAGGAAACGAAGGAAGAACACCATAAGGCTTAAAACTAGAGCCATTGAAGGCTTTAAGAGTGTTTTGTGATTCATTCAAGGGAGGAGAGCCAATGGCTTTCCAACAAGCAAAATACATTACACACGTTGAGGCACCCTCGTCGATAACAGTTCGGAAAATGTTCTTGTCAGAGACAACAACCTGTATCTGGAACGCGAGATGAGGGGGTAACCGAGGAATATGATCTTCCAAGTCAAGGACTATTAAATTCGTATCGGTTGGGTCAATTCCACCTATAGCTTTCAACAGTGCCTTCCGTTGTGCAGGACATGACTGAAGGACTTCGAGGGCTGACATCGCTGAAGGTGCCTGGGCCAGATCTTCCACAATACTATAATTCTGGGCCACATGAGCATGAGGATTGAAATCTGATTTCCTAACGACACCCTTAGGGGGTCACAGGACTGTATCAAGGCTCGGTCGTTCGATATGAAGAGGATTGTTTGTAGGTGGAGTCGGTGGAGAGGGCTGGACCAAAGTAGGAGGTAAATCATCAACCTTCTCCTTAGACGGAGAATAATCTTCGGCTCTAGTTGTGACTGCAACGTTGTTTTTCTTAGAATCACCAGTACACATCAAAACATATGATGTTGTAGAAGAATATGGCTGGTCATGGATGACCAACTGAGCCTGTTGTTGAGACGGGAAGGGTTGGGAGAAGACGGTCGGTGTAGATGGGTTGGGTGTTCCTTGAAGGAACTTAGTGACCTCGGCACGTCGTGGAAAATCCTTCGTATAGTGATCGTCACCACAGATAAGGTAAGGGTATCGTGGTTTGCGCTTATCCCACTATTCAATAGGAGGGGTTTTAGTTTTCTCTGTTTGATTATTATTTTTTCCCTCCCTATTCTTGCCTCTCCCTTTTTTCGATTTATTTTTACCGGTCGGGGTAGATTGAACGGTGTTCACCTCAGAAGTTTTACCGGTGGAAGTGGCAGGAGACGGAGCATGTTGAACATTAGAAGAAGAATACTTAGGGTTGGTGCTTGAAACAGAATGTGATTGGACTTGGGTAGTACCAATCACACCATCAGCTCCATGTGAGGCAGCGGGAGTAGTTGAAGTGCTGGAAGTACCAGGACAAGGTAACTCAGGTAATAAATCATAAAGTGTTCCTATTTGCAAATAAACGAGATCAAGATATTGAGCACGACTTATAGCCTGCTCTTTCGTGACAACGCCACCCATGGAAATTTCCTTACCAATTTCGTTCACAAAGGATTTTGTAAACCATTTAGCCAGTAATTGATCAGGGAGTTCAAGTTTAATGAGACGTCGTCTCCTTCGCCACTCATGAATATGATTCGATATATGAGTGCCCTTAGTGTGTTTGAAAGAAGTTAAAATCTCAGTCCAGGTATCATAACGGATTGGTAACTGGTAATGTGTAAGAAAATCGATATCTAGGGTGTTGAAATCATAGAAGAAACCTCGTGGCAATTCAATATACCACTTCACAGCAGAACCAGTAAGGGTTCATTGAAAAAGACGTAAATGAATAGAGTCATCCATCAATGAGTTGGATGAACACCATAAGTGAAAAGTCATAACGTGATTGTTCGGTTCCTCTCCCGCTTTGCCATCGAATTTAGGAATGTCCGATGGAAGCTTGGCCGGAATAGCAGGCCATTGGGAAGAGTGACGAATCGGATCATTTAGAATCCTAGACAAACCTGGCAAATCCAAAGTAGCAAGAAAAGGTAACTGTTGGTTCACCTGAAGAAACTGGTGACTTTGGGGTGGAAGCCCTGTTGGCAAACCAATAGGACCGTATGCAATCTGCCCATAGTGGGAAGACCCCGGCTGATTCGGTGGTGATTGGAGAGGATATTAGTTCCAAGGATTGTAACCTTGAGTTTGAGTAGGGACCTGAGTTTGTGTATCCTGACCTTGACCCCAAATAGGATTGGGTACACCTGGATAAGGTTGGCCTATAGTAGGGGTAAGTTGTTTCCCCCCAGTTGTTGGAGGAATATTTTTTAGCATCTGAATCCAATACTGGGCCGAAGCAGGAGGTATATGTTGTCCAAAAGGTGGGGTTGGTCCCCCTATCGTAGGTGGAGTTCCAATCGGAGGTGGTGTTCCAATCGAAGGTTGAGTAGTAACTGGAACGTGTCCGATAAGAGGAGGTTGAAACGTACCACCTAAACCACCAACGGGAATCTGGAAATTAGGTGTAATAGATGGTATAGTGCCACTAGGATTAGGATTGCCAAAAGTAAATTGAGAGAGTGTCAGAATAAAACCGGGAATAGGATGCCCAGAAGGACCACCGGGAGTACCAGATGGGGTTTGTGGAGGTGTTAGAACATAAGCATTCAACAAAGCATTCAACGCATGGTATTCGGGGGGTAGTGTTGGAATAACACTGGGTGTTCGCTGAGTGTTTATAGGAGCGAGACCAATGGTAGTTAACTCGGTAGGGACACTCGTAGTATTTGCAAGATGGGCCATCTCGATAAGGAGAGTAAAGGTATAAGTAGTATTCACTGGTACAGACTCTGTCTCAGGAAATACCGGCGGGTTGATTTCAGAGACCACAGATGAATTAGGACTAAAAAGGGCTCTGTGGAAATCACCTGCAGACCAAAAAGGATCTTGGCCTTCTATACTGGGAAGAGGCCCAACAGGTGATCCAGAAGAGGTAACAACTAAATCTCTGGAAGAATTTGATCGCACAAAGGGTCGTTCACCATGGCGAATTCGAAAGTCCTCTTGAGTATTGGTAATTCGGAAACGTTCTAAAGATTCAGTTTGTTCTACCTGTGGAGGTGGTGTAGAAACATCTGGGACTTCACTTTGCTGAGGAGAGCCCTCAGGTGTATCCTCAGGTGTAGCTGTAGGCAAGGGTTGTGAAACGTCCAGATGCTCTGGAGATAAACCCTGCATTCTACGTGAACGATGTGGGGGAGATATTGTGAATGAGAAACAAACTCCTCAAAGAAATTCCTATGGTCAACTTCGAGAAACAAACAACACGCGCTAGTAAGCAAAATCTAAGAAGCAATCACCAGGAAAACAAGACCGTCTAATATTGAAGTCACTAGTTGGTGATGAAATCCAACGTCGCAACAACGAGACAAAAAGGGGCAGGGCTAGGGTGGAAAAGTTACACTGACGACCTGCTTAACGGACTTACACCCTGGTGCAAGCTCCCACACATAATCGTGGGTATACCCTCCAAGGATCACAAGTGAGTTTGGTCAATGTCAATTCTAGGTACCGTGAAGACTTTCCCCTCCACAGTCACCTCGAGTAAGAACCTAGAGAGATAGGCCACTAAGGTCACCGCCAACAACAATAAAGCCTGGGGGAACAGTCGACAGTCTGATCCACACGCAAGGGCAGGGTATCTATCCCGAAATCAACTCAAAAGGCTTCCACTCATCATTTTGGGTATACCTCCGAGTTACCCCCATAATACGTGCAATATCTACACTGATGTCAACAAAGCAGGGTGAGTAACTCTGCCAACAACAATGCGACCTAGTGCTTGACCCTTGTGTTTAGAAGGGCTTCCCAGGACAATATGTTGCAAATGGAATTTAACACTCCCTAACTCAAGATGCTATTGTGTGTTTTGAGATTTTGGAGAGTGTATCTCTCTTCCTACTCCAAAGCACTAGCCTAGCTAAATGTTGGTTTAAAAGAGCCCTAGAAAAAGTTACTAGATAAATTTTATGATTACGCATGTTTTTAAGAGCTGTTGTTTACTCAAAGGTAATGGAAGTGAAACTTATGTTGTATGACTCTGACCCAATAATGCAAGGACGTGAATGAAATGTATCACTTTGCATTCAATTAATCATATGTATGGGAGAGAGAGAAGTTGTCAAGATCAACCATGAACTACAATGCACAATTTCCTTTCAAATGTCAATGCAAACAATCACTTATCGAATGCAAATTCTCTATTGAGTCTTTTTCAAATACTTCAAAAAACTCAATAATTTGATTTTCAATGTTTTGTAAATGACAAAAATAATTTGATGAAAGAAAAACTTTGAGTTCACTTTTCAAAAAGAACCCTCACTATACCAATGAGAGAGCAGAAAATCAAATCATAAAGAATCAAGCAATAACAACCCAATCATCTCTTTTAATGAAAGAAAAAATAAAGAGAAAACCAAATAGTCTTCTCAATGCAAACGAAAATGTTATTTCAAACCAATAAGCAAATGAGAAAAACCAATTACTCAACTTTCAACCAATCACTGGTTCTCAACTAATCAAACACACTCAGAATCTGAAGTCAGAGAAAATGGTTTTGCCAAGAAGAATCAATAAATGAAAGTCAAGACACAAAGGACAAGAAAAACCTTGAAACCCTAAAATTGTTCATGCATGCAAACTAAAGCAAGAAATATATCAATCAAAGGTCCAAGAAACCCATAGGAGGTATTCCAACTGATCTGGGCAGTCAGAAAGACCAAAACTCAAATTCAAAATTTTGAAAAAAAATGCTCGCATGCAAGCAATATGACACAGTGTGAGAATCACTGATTCTCGTAGGCAACCTTTGAGCAAGGTGCGAGAACCTCGCAATGAACCCTATGAGAAGGGTGTGAACCTGACCAATTCTCGCAAGCTACAATGAAGTGCAGTGCGAGAGTTCCTGAACATATCCAAAAATTTGAAAAATGAAGTAAAAGTCAAAAAAGCTTCTAGACTCAGAAGGTCTATCAGGATATCCTGAAGACTCAGAGACTGATAAGACAGGAGAAAAATGAAACCAGAGAAAATGGCCACAAAAAAATATCAAAAGCCACAAAGAAAATGGGATTGTTCCCCAGTACGGTCGCCAATTTTGTTATTGGATAAATTCTAAAGTGCGGACACAAACCGATCTCCCTAGATCCACCTAGATCTAGAACAAAGCAAGACATAATAATACTCTTTCTCTAGATTTTGACTATTGAATGTACTAGAAGGCAAGAACAAAGAAAATACCTTATGATCACTTCCTATGGTCTTTGTTGCTCCTGCTTCGCTCCAATGCTCTTGTGCCATCAAGACCAAGACAACACAAACCAACCAAAGTGAAGAAAGCACAATCTATTCAATAGTCGATCTATGTATATGATCAAGGAGTTATACAATAAAGTAGAATTAGCTTTATGGGAAAGGGACATATTATTGTATCGTATTGATAGAAAGTAAATATTACAACCTAAGCCTTGATGTTGCAAACTTCCTTTCGATGGCTCTTGACTCTGACACACACACTTGCTCACTTGTATAAAGAAGATCAACCACCTTTGATAAATTTGCTAGAGTTCTTAGCTACTGTAGCATCAATCCTTCACACC
This sequence comes from Picea mariana, assembly GCA_032191745.1. Taxonomy (NCBI): domain Eukaryota; kingdom Viridiplantae; phylum Streptophyta; class Pinopsida; order Pinales; family Pinaceae; genus Picea; species Picea mariana. The sequence continues at coordinate 11,940 of JASDQU010259914.1, forward strand.
ATCCTTTTCACTAATTCTCTAATGAATATCTTGCTTGTTTGCTTCCAACCTTTTCCATGAGAATCCCCTCAATATATAGGAGAGAATGAATTAGTTACTTGGATAAGAATGATCCCAAAATATCAGGAAATCCAGTACTTAGATAACCATTCGAATGCCATCTCATCCTTCTAGAAGATTCCCTTCTAGAAGCTTCGAGAATTCATCTTTTTCCCTTATTTAGAAAGTGTTCACACCCTAGCAGTTATACACAGTGCAAACTTCTCACACCCTGGCTTAAGGTAGCCTGCGAGAATCATACATTCTCGCAGACAACTATACTAGCAGCCTGCGAACCTTCTTCAAAAATGATATTTCTGGAAAGAGAGAAAGTAACTTTTCTCAGGAGAAAGTTCTAATGAAGATCCTGAGTGCACCATAATCAATACATCATCAGGATGACCAAAATCATGGGTAACAGGAAGGGATCCTCTCCTATTCACTTGCCTCTTCGAGGGGGCATCCTCCTATTGAGATACCGCTCTAAATACCATATTTCTCTTCATGTCTCAGTACATTGCTTGAACCCCTTTATATAGTGCTACCATCACCTAAGAACATTCTAGAGGAGGAATCTTCTAGAAGTAGAACCTTCTAAGAAGTCCTCTTACATCTATTATATCTAATTATCCATTTATTATATCTAACTACCATAGTGGGCCTTATTTAATAATATAGTGGACCTAGTCCACCTTACATTGAATGACCTCCACTATTGTCACTATGGGCCCTCTGGGTCCCCCCACTACCTCTCTAGCTACCTTACAGGAGGAAACGAGTGTCACAAGTAAGAAAAAATAGTTCCAGCAGTGGAACATACCTATGATCAATGGAGAAAAGTGCATGGAGGAAATGGACACTCGAGGGAATGTTTCCTCCTAGGTATAGGGTGTCAAATTGTGAAGGATATAAACAAGTATCTGCTTGGTTTAGGATGCAAAACTGCTGAGGCAAATGGTTTATAAGGCAAAGAGAAAACCAGCTATAGGCTCATAACTGTAATCAATGGCATGAGATACCATCGCAACATAACACCAAAAAATGTCCTTTTTTTATGTCTTTTAGTCTACTTGGTGTGAAAAACGAGTAAACTTGTGCCAAATAGATGTATTTTCAAAACCAATTTTATGAGTGTGAAAGAGACAAGCTCACTCGAAAATCTTTTCACTTTTTGATAACGAGTTGAAAAAGATCTTAACTGAGACTCACGACCTTTCAAATCCAATTTAACGAGTGTGAAAGGAACAAATCACTCAGCAACCTTTTCTCTTTTCAGACGAGTCGAAAAAGAGCTTAATTAAGACTCGTTTGGGAATCCACATGGTATAATGGTCGCATGTTTATGAAAGAGAAATGAGGCTCAATATAAAGTCAAGTACAAGCTGTGAGGGACTCCCGGTCCTGTTGAAAAAATCTTTGTGTTAATGTTTAAGCCATTATTATAGATGTTTACATTTCATTAGATAACAATAGCATAATCCAAGATCACTGAGAAATACACAATCAGAAGAGACATAACATTTATCCTGGGAAACCCTCTAGGGGAAGAAAACCCAGCAAAACTTCCTTAATATAGATAGCCAATACNGCGCCACTCTCTCTCTCCTTTGTCGGTAACAGATCAGAACTTGTCTCTCAAACTGAGCAAGTGAGTTGTTTCTAAGTGAGGCGCTAGCCTCCTTTACTTATATAAGTCTAGCACATGTGAAGTGTCTCTTCACTGGCAGGGCCGACCTCTCAAACTAGGTGGGCAAACCCACCTTTATTATATTTCGGGGTCTCTTAATAACTGATGGGCCCGACTTCTTATTCTGCCTATTACAATTGTCTTTTGACCAATTTGCAAAAGGGGATTTGGTCCTATTACAATAACTGACATGATCAATCCACAATGGGGATTGATCCTATGAATAATGTATCAATAATAATAAGAATACTCTTTCCAGTTACAATATTTCAACACTCCACCTTAACAAGAAGGGTATTCTTCAGCGGCATCATGTAAGAGAGAGAGGACAACATCATCAAAAACATCAAGTGGGAGGAAAACATCATCAATATCATCTTGGCTGGTGTATCTATAAATCATCAGAAGTTTTCTTCATCAGTAGCATCATCATTCTCAAAGGAATGCCATCATCATCTGCATCAATATGCATTAGTACAAAAACTGATACATCATCATCATCATCACCGCACAAGGCTGGCTCATCATAATACAAGACTGGATTTACATCATAGCTATCAAGATGGAAGCTTAGTACTTGTCTCATCTCATCGTCTTGCTTTACATCACAACACTCAAGCTGGAAGTTATTGGACACACCTACCACACTTAGAGGGGGGGTGAATGAGTGTGGGGCTCTTTTTCCCAAAACTTCCCTCTTGCACAAAAACTTACCAATTAGCATTCAACATTTATTCATTACCCATTTTTATCATTTATAACCAGTTATATGTGAGCACATATCAACAACATATATCAGCAATATATCATCAACAAGTCATCACCACAACGAACACAAAGAACACAAGATGTATGTACAATTTTCTTTTTATTACGGACTACAATCCTTGGGGTTTATCAGAAACAACTGAATAGAGTACAAATCTACAAGAGAACCAGATCTATATGCAAGACTCAGCTTGCATTCTTAGCACCAACTGAGATGAGGCAACAATCTTCAACAGATATCAATCTGTACCATAAACAAGAGCATCAACCATGCACCAACCTGTGCCAAACAACCTGTAATCAACCTATACCATAAACAAGTGCATCCAACCATGTACCAAGTATATACCAATCATGTTTCAACTAATTATCAACAATGACTCATCAATATGTACCAACATCATCAACTATACACCTCATGTATGTGCCAACTCATCAACTACTTGTCTCAACCATGACTAGTTTTGGATTAGTCAACAACCCTAACTTGAAATAATCATAACTTTGTACCTATACTGAATAAAGATCTGAAACTGATATACAATGTTCTTCAGATTTTTTTACGCAATTCCTGCAAGTGGCACTACTTGGAACCTCTCAAAAAAGGAGTTATAGAAAAAATGGCATACCTTGCTAAATTTTGGCTTATTCTAGAGAGCGACCTTGTAGATCTTGCCCCGCACAAAATATTTGCTGAATAGATTTGAAAATGTTAGAGAGCATACTTCAGACTGTAATATAACCAACACAATTTGTCTCACTAAATTTTCATATGTTATTAAGAAGTTATGACATTTTTACCCGAAACACCTGATTTTGACTAGTTTCAGGACTAGCCACAAACCCTATTTTCCACGAAGTGTAACTTCCAAACTAAAATGACCCACAAGATAAATTTGTAACCACATATACTTGTCTATTTTTTCTCACTTGCATATCAATTTTAGGATCTGAATCATTATAGAAAAAAAATTATAGCGAAAATGGTGAGATGACCTATAAATAACATACCTTAGAAAGCACCATCAAAAGAATTTATCATTCCTTTCATTTCGGCCTTATTTTCTTCATTTTCCTTAGCATTTCAGCTTACATATCCTTGGTTACCTCAGTTACCCATAGATCTTAAATATCCTCAAGTGTTCCACACCAAAAATGCTCAAGAAGCTCTCACAAGAAGCTCTCCATCAATACTCCAAAATATATTCCCACAAGAAGCTCTCCATTGATCCACAAAAAGGATGATCTACAAGAGACCATTGCTATCTTATTTATA
>JASDQU010259915.1:2500-12767 GCA_032191745.1 Picea mariana
CTTTGCTTCTTGCATTACGACCTTACAATTTCCTCTCTCAAATTGTAAATGCAAAGAAACCTCTTCTGATCTGTAAAATGATCGAATTTCCTTTGCATGACCTGGAACAAAAATAATCAACCCAACACAAACGAAAATAATAAGGTTATGATGTTCAATATATATTATGAATATATATATAGAGAGAAATATTGAGCTATAATTTATTGTGCCGCTTTTGATGTCCCTCTTGCCTATGCACAAATCGATGTGAGACTCCTTAGTTTGAGGGGGTCCTTCTGTAACACCCTCCTTTTGTTTCCTGATCCTCCTTGTTTGGCCCTAACATGGCTACTCTTTCTATGCTTCTTCTCTTCTTCTGCTACTTCTTTACGATGTAAATTTCCAGGCGAGAAAAAATTTCAATCAGATATTTGAATCCAACAAGATCATCGAAATCCATGCTACTAATTTATTTTATGTATTGCTTAAAGATTCCCCCCCATGACTATTATGAATATCATGTTTAGATCGGTTCCGCATGAGACCATTTTTTCGTCCCTTTTCTGGCAGATGGCCACCTTCAATATAACATAAAGTAGGGAGAGCATGAGGATTGCAAGGATGCCCAGATATAGTCCTTCTAGCCCACAATCTCCTTGAGGTATAAATACATAAATTGTAGTGATAATACATACATATTTAGTTGGTCGTTTTCGTTTGTTGTAATAATATGTAATGGTTCCACCTAATGATTTACCATGGTCGTGTCTTACAAATTTTTCCAACTCATATTAGTATCGGTTAACGATTGTGTTTATTTGTATGCACCGCAAACAAATTTTATTATATTATTGCAATGAGACAATTTCAATATATTGTTACAAAGAATAATCAGAAATACTACATGGCCCTTCTACCCATCCTATCAAGATGACACGGAATAAGACTTTTTGATACTACTTCATGATACTTGCATGGACAATCAGAACTAATAGTTAAACAAACACTGAGTTTGGTTCTATATTTTATTTTATTTTACTTTGGGTTAACATGGAAGCCTTTGTTCCAAGTCATATGTGCAAGGAAAGATGCAGCAAAACATTTCAGCCAACACCAACATTTTGTGTTCAAGACATCAATAATCACACTGATTCAAAGTATAAGTCTTGTTCATGTTTTTTGATACATAGGAGCTACATTTCTTCTTCTTCTTATAGCTATATATTATAAGAAGCTAAACTAAGAGATTCCTACTCTTTCTAAAATACCAACTATCTTCTTGCAGGTAGAATTTCAGCAATTTACACACTACATAAAATTTCATTTTATCATTTTGACTCTAACTTAATTTACAAGTTCCTCCTTGCAATCCAATTTCTTTCCTAAGACAAAGAAACGGCCTCTTTAGATTGACATCTTCGTCCTTGCAATCCAATTTCTTTCCTAAGGCAAATTCCTCTACCTTCTCGGCAAGGACTTGCTTCTTTGCAACTCCTCTTGTTTTTTTAGTTTTTAATCGTAAATTTACTTTATTAACATAGCTTTAACATTGTTTTACTTGTTAAATTTACTTCATTTTATTTATTTTTTAATTAAAATATTTTCTCTTATAAATTTTATTAAAGTTTCAAAAATAAGAAAAAATCATCATTATATATATATATATATATATATATATATATATATATATATAACTTATTTATTATTATTATGTAAATTAGATTACTAGTCTCTTTTTATATTTTTTTTTAATGTAAATTAGTCTACCTCTATTTTATATAAAAAATGTTACATTCGGTTTTCTCTTTAAGGTATGTCAAAAAGGAAGTTATAACTAAACATCATTCATATAGCCAAAATATATGCCTATTAATATTACTAATTTTCTTATATATTTTAGGACCATCTATAAAGCCTTATAGGGATAAAAAAAATCACAAAGAAACAAACTAGAGAAACCTAACACTCACTAATAGCATAGTTAATTTTTAGGTGGCTTGGCTAGCAGGGGATTTTATGTTCCTTGGCCTTGCCCTTAACTTCATCTCCTAAGTCTTCTTCAACATTAAACGAGTTGGAATTGGTTCTTGGGGATCCGAGGATCCATCCCATTTTGTCACCTTAAAGTTCATCCCAAAATACACACAATATAAGACAATGAATTTATCTTCCAATCACCTTATCCTGTTGAGAGATTTATTTTTTTTGTCCAACCTATCCTTCATTGATAAGGTAATGAGAGTTTTAGCTAGCCAGTAAAACTTCATTTCCTTAAATACTTTGGTATCTCTATGTATTGAGAAATCAGAGTCTTTATCTAATCTTGAAACTCTTTCTTGATTAGGTGCTTTGTGAAATCTTGAAACTATTTCTTGATTTTTGTAGATTTTAACCTTGTACAATTAATTAGGGAAAATAGATTCTTAATAAAAACAGAAAAGACACAATGGCACACACACACACTACACACAGATTTTTACCCTCTAAATCCAAACTAGAAAAAACAACAACTAGTTTAGAGCCACACCTTTAATCTTCTTTATTCATAATCCTCTTGATTGTTTACAATACAATATACATATAGGATCTCACAACATCCAAACCCCTAATCCATTGACCTGGATTAGTCAAAAATATTAATTCCTTAACCAAAATTGGAAAGCCATCAAGGAAAACCATGTGCCAAAAAACCACAAAAAACAGACATAAAAAAAGCCAAAATGGATAGAAAAACCGCCAATTTTTGTTCGGGGTCGAAGGGGAAACCCCAAGCCTACTCCCCTAGCCCCTTTTCTCCCATATCTATGTACAATACATGTGATCCATTTTGCAAAGACTATAACACATACCCAACACTTTGTATTCAACACCCTTTTCTGCCTAGCCCCATTCACTAACTCTTCTATCTTTTTCTTTGTTTCAATATGGATTCCCTGGTTATAAATCTTCATGGAATCCTCCACAACCATATTTGCTCTTGTTTCTTGAGACCTAAKAACATCCCTTCTATACAATTGAGTTTTATTTGTGCCTCTCCTCTTAGATTTAGAGTTGTTGKATTTTGGAAAGTCCTTTACACTATTTTCCTCTATGGTAATGTCAACAAAAGTAAGGTGTATGAAGAATTCCCCTTCTGGAAGGAATCTATTGATTCTCTTGTGTTGTTGACCTCTAGAAAAAAAAATCCAATTAACGTAGTGCCACCTCAAGGTAAGGGAAATTGATGACAGAGTAAGAACTTTGACTATAATAAAATATGGAGGAGCTTAAGGGAGCCAAGCTCACACCTAAAACATGTATCTCCCTACAGGGTTTGGAAAAAAAAACCCAATTTGGTTGTAACTCGAGTACACAAAAGGAAAAAAAACAACAAGTCCCAAGATCTCGAAAGCTTCACCAATATTCCACCCTTAACTTATATAGAGTTGAGAAAAGATATCGGAAAAGAAATACCCAAAGGAAAATGTAGAAGATATATACCAACAAAGACATTGCTTGGATGTTAATAAGCACCTTCTCCACCATGAGCCATGATCTCCCATTTTCCCACCCTACCAAAAAAATTACAGTTTAACTAGAGCCCTTCAAAAAATGAGAGGATCAATTGTCCAAATCTTAGACTTGCTCTCTTATCCTCGCTTATACTTGATTTACTCATTGCGTTTAAAGGAGGAGGGGAGGTTGTATTTCTTCCCCCTTTCGAGTTCACGTACCTTGCACCTTCTAGAGCCGCACTTGCCACCAATGTATAGTGTGACTACTTGACTGACCACTTGTGTGGCTGAAGCCCCACCCGTCACTTCCATAGGATCTTATTAGTCCCTTCTGTAGGCACAGAGGGACTATAGCGATTGATAAATCATTGAACTGGCATTATCTTGTGTGTTGACCAAAAATATTTCCCTATTGTCTATTATTGGAACAAGGGAAGTGAAAACATCGATTTTTATATAATAAAAAGTATCATGTTTGTCAAGATTTCATTGGACAAAGGATTTGAGGTCTTATTGTTGCCTTCACTATTCCCAATGTAAAATATGTTTTCATTTCCAAAGTATTTGGTAGTATATGGTATTTTTTGAATCATAAATTTTGTTATGCATTTGTTGAAGGTGGATTAATGCTACCATTAATTCGAATGTTTGGTTTAGAATTTTATGCTAGGTAAATTTATGGAAATGTTTGATATGGTGGAATATCCAAAGTTTGGCTTTGAAATACATTTCTGGTGTTCGAACTATTGTTACAAAAAATATATGAATTTATTTGGGATACGTCAGAGACCTGCCACATTAAATTTTTTTCTTAAATGTTTACAGTGCATTTCTGACAGACTTAAATATTTACCTAACAGGCTTGGTAGTGTTGAATGGTTACTTAACAGGCTTGTTACAAGACATTTTCTTTTGTTTTTAAAATTTATATGCTCTAGCGGCATTGTTGGTTCACTAGTCCATGCTTTCTTTTTTCATGGCACTGATTTCTTATTTTCATGTTCTTGTTTTTCTTCCTTGTCTGTTCGTGTTGTTGCAGTTTGCACGTTTGGGTTTATTTAGTCGCGATTGGAAGAGCCTCGTTCCTGGGGGGGTGGTTTCTTCTTGTTCCTTTCTTCTCTGTATACTATTTATTGTTACTTGATTCGACTTTGCAGGGTTCTGGCCCTGCACTTTCACTTGGGACTTTTGGTGCTTCTTGCTTGGGTTCTTATTTGGTGCTTTTTCTTGTTTGCCCAGGGTTTGCAATGTTGGGATGCTACATCTGCGATTGGATCTTTGGTTACATTTTTTTGCACTTCGGTTTGCATAGAATACTATTAAGATAAAATAACAAACTAAAGAATTGCGGGCGATGTAAATTGCATTTGTTACGTGTTGAAACAGATTTTGTCATCCTCAAAATATATTTCATAGATGTCGATGTGTTTTCCATGGATTTTGTGTTATTATGGTTTCATAATTATGAGAGTGCCTTTTTCTATGTGGGAGATATAGTTGTTCTTTGTCTTTTACTTTATTTTCGTAAACTCCGTTTGACTCTAGTTTGTCGCATTTCTTTGGTCATTCTGAGAGACCGTCGTTCAGTTTCATACTTAGCCAGTTTTATGGACACGGCTTCGCGAATAGGTTCAATGGAACTATGAAAGGTCATTTTCGGTGTATACATTATATTTTTCGAATTAGTTTTCTTTAAAAGAAGGCCTCCTAGACAGAAGAGAATGCAATTTATGAAATTATAGGTTTCCTGGACAACATAGGTTAATGATCGCAGCTTCTGGGGGTGGCGGGCTGAAAATTGGGCTTATTAAGATAAAATAACAGAGTAAAGAATTGCAGACACTATCAATTGCATCTATTATGCTTTGAAGTAGAGTTTGTCGAGCTCAAAATATATTTCATAGATGCTTTTTCCATGGATTTTGTGTTACTACAGTTTCATAGTTATGAAATTTCATTTTGTTGTGTGGGAGATATAGTTGTTCTCTCCCTTTTAATTTCTTGTTGTAAATTGTGTTTGAATTTGGTTTCTCACATTTCTATGGTCATTCCAAGCGATTGCAGTTCAGTTTCATAGTATGACAGGTCATGTGTGGTGTATACATTAGCTTTCCTGAATTAGTTTTCTTTAATAAAAAGCCTACTGGACAGAAGAGAATGCAATTTATGAAGTTATAGGTTTCCTGGACAACATAGGTTAATGATCGTAGGTTCTCGGGGTGGCAGGATGAAAATTGGGCTTCTATTGTTCTGTGCCTTGGAAATAGCACGAATAGTTCTGTGATCCTTCCGAACGATCGTTGTTCAGTTCCATACTTAGCCAGCTTTATGGACACGGCTTGGCGGATAGGTGGTATTGAACTATGGTGTATACATTAGCATTTCCGAATTAGTTTTCTTTAAAGGAAGGGCTCCTGGACATAAGACAATGAAATTCATCAAATTATAGGTTTCTTGGATAGCATAAATTAAACATAGTAAATATGTAATTTTATAAAGTAGATATATAAAGCATTCATGGAGCCCTCGTCCCATACTTATCTAGTTTTTTCATCGCGGGTTCTCGGGGTGGGCGGCTGAAAAATGATAATCAAAGAGTTACTTGATATACAAATTGACCATCGGACTTGCGGACTATTTGAATTTGAAATCCGTCATGTCCAAAAAAATTAGCATTGTCAAAATAGTTTACTTTACGTATGTCGTTTTACATACCCCTATGGACAAAAAAACACACAAAAAAAATAGTAAGCATTTTTTGGATCGCGTGTTCTCAAGGTGGCAGGCTCTAACTTCGGCCATTGTTGTTTTGTGTCCTACAAATAGCACAAATAGTTTCGCGATATACAAATAGACAATCGGACTTGCAGACTATTTGAATTTCAAGGGCTCATGTGCAAAAAAAATAGCATTCTCGAATTACTTTTCTTTACGTACATTCTACATACACTCATCGATAAAAATAGAAAAATGGTAGCAACGTCTGTTACATAGGGATCCATCTCCTCTACATCAAGCACTTCCCAATACACATTAAATATGCTTTCAAAAGTCAGAATCGACCAGACAAGTTCGAAAAGATGGGCTTTAATAACTGGAAACCTCGAGGATATTTCCCATTAAAATAAATAGACAGGCTAATAGTCAACCCTTCCTTGTTTTTGATTTTGAAAAACCAGGGAAAGATGAAGACTCAAACACAACGTAGTTCCGCGGTTATTAGATACTCGATTCACATTCTCGCTATGGCTTCTGCCAATGAGTTGTCCATCATATATGACCTTCCTTCTAGGTTGTCAGATGTTTTTTCCCCTTTACTCAAATAATAAAAATGTCATTGAATTTGAAGAACATTGAGTACTAAAGTGCCTTACCTATGAAAGTGCCTTTTTGCCTGCATTTTGAATTTGCAATTTTTTTTTCTTTTTTTTTTTTGCTTCTGCACTTTTAGTTTTCTTAAAAGCTTCAGCATAGTTCACGAACATGTCACCCACAGAGGGATTGACATCATGTCCCTCTTTAATATTGTGCATTTCAAAATTATGGGCTTTAATAACTGAAAAGATCGAGGACATTTCCCATTAAAATGAATAGATAGGCTAATATTATGGGATCTGGTAATTTCTTTTTGCCTACAATTTGAGTTTGCGAAAATAATGTTTTTTTTTTTTGTTTCTGTAGTTTTAGTTTTCTTAAAAGCTTCAGCATAGTTCACGAATGTCCCTTGAGTGACATGTCCCTCATAAGCTTATTTCCTCGAGCTCATGTCCCTCTTTAATATTATGCATTTTGAAATGATGGGCTTTAATAACTGGAAAGCTCGAGGAAATCTGCCATTAAAATGAATAGACAACCGAATATTATGGGATCTGGTAATTTCTTTTTGCCTGTATATTGAATTTGCAAAAATACTTTTTATTTTATTTTTTTTGCTTGTGCAATTTTAGTTTTCTTAAAATCTTCAGCATAGTTCATGAGCGTGTGACCTACAGAGGCCTTGAAGTCATGTCCCTCTTTAATATTGTGCATATATTAGATGTCAGATTTGAGAATCTGCTCGGATATGGGAATTTTAATACATGTTTCTAGTCACTATTCACTGTACATATTCAAAAAGATTGGCATTAATAACTGAAAATATCAAGAACATCTGTCATTAAAATGAATCAACACAAAATGTATGGAAGACCATCCATCCTTGCTTTTAAATACTTATTGCCATTTCTCTCTATCATCAAAGAGTTGCGCTTTAGGGTGCCTTCATTCTAATGTTCCTAGTCATGGACATGTAAGAAAATTTAGAGATKCAATTGAGGGGAAGATGAAASAAGAGAGACTGGTTTTATGTGACATGTACTTTGAGTAAACAAAAACTCTGTTATACAAGAGAAACTCAGAGAGGACGAAAAAAAAGAACAAGTATGTTTGGTGTTCTCCCTGTGTTYGATTCTTTGGTTGGTTGAAAAGGCTTCAAGGAGATTTGTTTGTTGAACTTCTTTGTTTTCTTGCTGGGAATTGTAATGGATTTTTAGGTCACATGTAAGATAGTTCTTCGTTTAAGTATATAGCTTCTTCCAACAACACAGATTTGGCTACTGTATCGAATTGTAGATATCATACAAGTATTTGTCTTCCTCGGAGGCTGGTAACAGAATCTATATGGGTGGATAAAATGACATATTATCACTACAATAGTTTCTATTTCATAGTTTGATGACCTTCATGTGGCTCTGGTAGCCGGCTTGAAAGAAAGCCATGTTCTTTATCAAATTTTGTTCGGTTTCCTTTGGATGTAGTTGCAGAGTCCACATATTTGGCATCACCTCCGAACATTCCAGACCTTTCTGTGGGCCACCATACCTCCCCCTCTATGTGGAAAGATATATTTTGATTCCATCTGTAACATTTGTTACACTTGCCAGACTTGTGCCGGTGCATTCTGCAACATTTGATGCACTTCCCACACCTCAGCTACCTGAAGAAGTTATGTACCTCAACATATTTGAATTTTTCATCTGGGTTGGATGTTTCTTCCAATTTACTGTAATAAAGCAAAGAAGTTCCACATACAAATCCTCAGGCAGGATTCTCAACTAAATAGACGATCGAATACAGGGAGAATACCAGTCACTATATACTTGAATTTTTTTCCCTGCCTTAACTGTTGTGACATAAAATGACTCCATTCACTTTGAAATCAGCCTGAATTTCATTTCTAAGTTGTCTCAGATGTGAATGCTCAGGAACATTGCAAAGAAACACCTTAAACCTCAACTTTTCAGTGACAGAAGGAAATTAATACTTGACAAAGAATGGAATGTTGAATAAGTAGACATTGCAAGAAGGCCATATCTGGAAGAAACAAGGTATGCAAAAAACTGGGATAGATGTACTTCGCAGCACCGATTAAGTACAAAACCCAAAATTGATATTCAACTCATTTTTTATGAATAAAGAGTTTGAACGTCAAGAAAAGTGTGAAGAAGCTTCATCAATGTACATATCTTTAATTGGTCGATGGGAGGTGAAATCGCAATCATTGTCGCAAATAGCCTCAGCTGTATTTTGTAACACCTCTTATTTGAATATAGAATAATTTTGGTTTATTTCTTGATAGTATTTTCCAATTTATGGTATTTGTTTTAATTGTATTTTGTACCTTCTTCCCCTGTGTCGTTAAACATGAAGGACAAGATTTTGTTTTTGATGCTCACTACTTCAATTAAATAAAACCTAGTCTGTTCTTTCTTTACATTTTACATTTAAAAATACTCTTTCATAGGCCATACTTATGTGGTGTTGGCTCTGTATTTAAAGAAATAAATTGGAGGACCCATTATTCTCCCATTCTTTGGGTTTCGTAAATAGAATGAATTCATGAGTTACAACAAGGCAGCTGAACTGTTGATGCAATGTTCCTGTGAAGTATGTTGGATATATTACAACTTGTTCTATTTGATAATATCCGTGCATATATACTAATATCAGTACTATTGAAAAAAATACAGAAAACTTCCTCTTCAGCAAAGCTTAGGCAATTATGTTTGGGTTTGCAGTATTAAACAAATATGTCCACTATTCTGTCATATACATCTTGCAGCCTAGGAACTTATGTAGTTTGCAATTTATGGTTTAATTACTTAAAGTCACAACAAATTTCGATTGCCTTTAATTTAATTTAGATATTGATGTTTATGGAGAGCCATCGTTTGTTGATATCATTGCAACGAATACAAGATGAATAGATGATAAGGAATTTATCTCATTGAGACCACAATGAAAATTCATGTATCTTGTTGTGCTATGTACATCTTGCAGTCAAAATTTTATTGGTTTCAACGAAATTTGAGAGCCGAAGAGAATCTTACAAATTGGGAGATCATTTTCATTTGAAATAGAAAAAATCCATTAATATATGTTAGTATGAATACTATTCAGATAAATACGAAAACTTTCTCCATTGATAGATACTAGTATGAATATTATTGAAATAGATATCAAAACTTCGTCTTGGATAATACTTAGCCAGTTATCTGGACACCCGGCCCCGGGTTTGCGGTATCGAACACCTATGTCCCCTGTTTCATCATATACATGTTGCAGGCAAAGAAATTTGATGTGCACTTAATTATTTTACTAGTGAGAAGCCAGCAGAGGTTCGAAAACATTGCCATTAATAAATGGAAAAAAAAAGTTTTTTCCAACTCTCAGATACTTATCTCTTTTCCCATTTTTCTTTTCCTGTCCATTATGGCTTTATGGTTTTATACTTAGTCATCTTTCTATGTACA
>JASDQU010259916.1:0-15709 GCA_032191745.1 Picea mariana
TTAGATATTATTTTTTTGGGATTAACTGCGTAGTGTAAGTCATTAATCTATGACCCATATTCATGAGTATTAGTCTCAACTGACCAATAGTTCTCATTATTTGAATAGTCCACTTAGCACTCATTGCATCGGGTGATGCTCACAGGGGTGAAGAAATGGGATTGAATCCAATGAAATGAATCGCATAGCATCAATCATCACTTATGGGGCTTCCACCCGGTAACCAGGACTTCCCAGGTGGTCACCCATCCCAAGACGCCTCTGGCCCAAGCACGCTTAACTGTGGAGTTTTCCCCACAATCAAGCCCACTTAGCTTGCTACCCCATTTGAAAAACCTTAGCAAGTATTGTGCCTTATGAACTACCCAGTTAGAGCTCCCTTGACTCTTATGATTTAAGTATATAGGGGCTTCCGCAGTGCAAGATATTAGATATTATTTTTTGGGATTAACTACATAGTGTAAGTCATTAATCTATGACCCATATTCATGAGTATTAGTCTCAATTGACCAATAATTCTCATGATTTGAATAGTCCACTTAGCACTCATTGCATCGAGTGATGCTCACAGGGGTGAAGAAATGGGATTGAAGCCAACGAAATGAATCGCATAGCATCAATCATCACTTCTGGGGCTTCCACCCGGTAACCAGGACTTCCCAGAACTTACACTACGCAGTTAATCCCAAAAAATAATATCCATTATGATATTCTTCATCACTTTTATCATCATATGTTGATATGTTTTGAGGTATGACTTGTCTTAACTTTATATCATCTATCTTTACATTGGAACTTTCCACCATTTTATGTAGTCTTATGTTATAACATCCATAAGCCTTTTTGTTAGGTGAATATCCTAGAAATATGCCTTCATCTAATCTTGGGTCAAATTTCCCTATATTATCCTCATCATTTTTTATGTAACACTTACTTCCAAAGACTCTTAAGTGTTTCATTGATGTTGGCTTACCAAACCATAGTTCATAAGGTGTTTTTTCATGGTTAGATCTCAATTGTGCTCGATTGAGTATGTGAAATGTTGTGTATATTGCATCTCTCCAAAACGTATCTAGAAGTTTGGCTTCATTCAGCATAGTTCTTGTAGTTTCTTGGATAGTTCTACTCTTCCTTTCAACCACTCCATTCTGTTCAGGAGTCCTGGGAGCTTAAAATTGTCTTTTGATTCTATGATCTTCACAAAGCTTAATGAACTCTTTAGAGGTGAATTCTCCTCCATTGTCTAATCTTAGAAATTTAATTTTGAGATCTGTTTCATGTTCTACAAAGGCTTTGTATGCCTTAAATTTTTGAAAGGCTTCTAATTTATCCTTTAGAAAGTAAATCCATGTCATTCTTGTGTAGTCATCAATGACCAACATAAAGTAATGTTCTCCATGTATACTTTTAGTTCTAGTAGGACCACATAGGATAGTGTGAACAAGCTTCAAGGGTCTTGATGAAGAATACTCTTTTGTCTTGAACCTGACTTTTGTCTACTTCCCTCTTTGACAATGTTTACAAATAGGATTTAAAGGCTTTATAATATTTGGCAGATCCCTTACTGCCTCCTTCTTATTGGATTTGATTAAGTTGTCAAAGCTTATATGTCCCAACCTTCTATGACATAGCCAACTTTCATCTTCTTGACCTAAACAACATTTTTCTTCTCCTTCCATGTCAAGAATGTACACATTGTTGGATGTTCTTGGTGCAGTTGCCACTAGCTTCCCTGTATCTTCTCTTCTGATCTCACATTTCTGAGAATCAAAGGTAAGTATGTGACCTTGATCACATGTTTGACTTACACTTAGGATATTAGGCTTAATATTTTCTACTAAAAGTACATTTTCTACTTTGGCCTTGTTATTCCCTAGGCTACAATGCCTTTTCCAAGTATCTTGGATAACACATTATCTCCAAATGTGACTTTTCCTTTTTATTTCTTCATTAACTTGAGAAATTTGCTTTGATCTCCAGTCATGTGTTTAGAACATCCAATGTCTATATACCACTGACATCCTTTGTTTTTGGCATACAACGCTACTTTACACTCTGTTTTCTCTACTTGCTTTTTCTTCTATACTTTTTTATTGTTGGGAATATTTATCTCTTTGACACACTTTGACAATCCACATCCACTGGCTTCATGTCCATAGTTATTACATTTGAGGCATTCCATATTGTAATCTTGTAATGGAGAGAACGAATTATAGTTTCTTTTCTCTGTATTGAACTTCTGACTTCTTTGGACATTTTTTGGATTGTGCCTTCTATACGCTTTACAATGTACAACTTTGTGTCTAAAATTATTGCAGGAATAACAATATCCAAGGAAGATATACAGATATCTATTAGAGGGATTTCTTCTGGTGATTGTATTCTTCTTGTCATCTTTTTCTTTAGTAGGGGGTGTTGATTTATGTTTATTTGGGACAGTCTCCAATGGCATCATCATTGCCTTATTATCTTCTCTTCTTAAGGGGATTTTAAGAGCATATGGCTAACTAATTGGTCTTTTGACAGATCCTTGTGATGTAGAAGTTGAGGTGTGGGTGTATCCCAAACCAGTCTTGTTGTTTGGTGACTTCTAACTACTGATAATTTCATCAAAGATCTTTGAACTATTTTCAAATTTTGATCCCTTCTTTTCTTTCTCAAGTTCACCTTTTAGCAGCTTAATCTCATCTTCTCACATACTTGTTCTCTATCATTGATCAATTATTTTAGCTTCTAGGAGTTGGGACTTCAAATAACTGATGATATGCTATGATTCTTTGATGGTCCTTGATGCATCTATTTCTCTTGATTTATGTGATTCTTCAAACTCTTGAAGTTGTGCCCTCAGTGGCTTGTTCTTCTTTTTATACTTTCTTAGTTCCTCCAAAGCACTAATCAGTTATGCTTCTAGGTCTACTTCTCCTTCAAATTCAAAGTTTTCTTCATCATCTGCATGATTATTTTGAGTGTTCATTCCCATAAATAGAAGCTCTGAATATTCATCTTCACTTTCTTTAGAAGAGTTGTTGTCCTCTTTGGTGTAGAGATTCTTCTTATATTTGTAGTATTTCTTTTTGTTCCTTGTCTTACCCTTCTTATGTTCTTTATGATTTTGAATTTCTTCATCATCGCTATTCTGCTGCTTGGGATATCGACATTTGTTATCAAAGTGTCCAACTTTACCACAGTTGAAGCATATCATAGGAAACTTCGCCTTCTATTTATCAATCCCTTTCTTGAGTTTCTTCATAAAGTTAGATACTTCTTCATTAGATATCTCTAATAAATCCTCATTAGGTACCTACTTCTTCCTTGATTTTGATGCCTTGAAGGTTGTTTCTCCTTTTGTTGGTTTTTCTTGTCATGTTCTCATCTCATATGATGTGAGCATCCCATGTAGTTCATCCACATTGTGAGCTTATCAAGATCCGGTATGCCTTCAAGGGTATAAATTTTGGCATCATACCTCATAGGTAATGATATCAATATCTTTTGAACAATTGGTTTGTCTTTGAGTTCTTCTCCTAATGCTCTGATTGAATTGAAAATTTCAATATATTCAGCTATGTTTTCTTCCTCCTTCATTTTCAAATTTTCAAACTGAGTTCTATAGGTTTGCAATTTGGCTTCCTTGAATTTGTCGTCTCCGTCATATATGACCTTTTGTTTGTCCCAGATCTATTTTGTTGACTTACAGTGCATTACCTTTAAAAATGTAGGATTGGTTAATTCTCCTATAATAGCATTGAATGCTCTTGAATTGTCACTGCATAACTTATTTGCAGCAGTATCAGTAGGTGGGGTAGATGGTGTAGTATAACCACTTTCAAAAACTTACCAAACATCACATCCAAGGGCTATGAGATAAATTTTCATTCTCACACTCTAGAATGCATAATCATTCCCTTGGAACATAGGTGATTTGTTGGAAGACATTCCCTCTTGTTGATCCATTGCTTCAGAATCTACCTTCTAGTTGTTAGACTGTGCATAAGGCACCCTCTCTGATACCAATTGTTAGAAACTTGGTGAATACTGAGAGGGGGGGGTGAATCAGTATTTCCCCTCTCAGTATTGGTTAATTATTTAAACTTTTAATAATTTTAACTTATTAATAACAATTGATCAACAACAGTAAACTTGAATATAAAATCAATAGAATAATACAAGTTACAATGATGATTGGGAGACACCAATCTCTTTGTTCAAGGCTTCAACCCTAGGAAGCACCAACTCCCTTGTTTTAGGGAACCAACCCTAGCAAGCACCAACTCCCTTGTTTTAGGGCACCAACCCTAGGAAGCACCAACTCCTTCATTTAGGGCACCAACTCCCTTGTTTATGGCACCAACCCTAGGAAGCACCAACTTCTTGTCTTCAAACTTTAATCAGTAAAGGACATTAGTCCTTCCTTGCTCCACCCTTCCACCCTTGTTACATAAATATCTTCTCTTTACTTCCTTGGACTATGCTCTTGCTTTTGATATTCAAATGAAACCGACAGAGACATCTTCTTTCCTTCATATATTTTCATTTATATAGACTTCTAAAAGGTGCGATTTGAACCAATGTGTCTTTTAATAATGAAACATTGCACCCCTTCATTTAATTAACACAAATGATAACTTTTATTAATTGATTTTCATACACCAAATTAGACAGTGATTTTCGTATGACGATTCTAGAGTGATGGAAACAAATTTTAAAATTCTATTGTGAAGAACATCCCCAATTATTTGGCACCCAAGCAATTTCCCCAAAAAATGTGTGAGGTGGTAGGTATGGGTGGTTCTTTGAAGGCAACTTGCCCATATTTTCCTTTCGTCATCGGATGCCAAATCGAATTCAGTATAGTTTACTTTTTTGTGAATGTCTAAATCAACCTCCATATATATCCTTTATCGATGACTATTTAAACTCAACTTGTAAACATTTTACTTGATGGTGGATATTAAAATTGGTTCCCTCTCAGCTGCTAGTCACTAAAGATTTGACTTGGTCTCACCCTTTTTTCTTATTTGCTTCCTCATTCAAATGACACACATCTTTTTGGCCGACTCAACGAGGAGAAAATTCGACTTGAGAGATTCGACTTTGGTCGTCCTGACTTGCTTTGGCCAACTTGTATTCCCCGACTCGATTTTCTTTCGACGTCGACCTTCGGGGTAATTTACTTTACTTCTACTCGGATCAACTAGACTTAGAGAAAAAATGACTTGAGTAATTTGATTTTAGATCTACCAGACTTGCTTCGGTTTCGCCTTCTTCTACTTATCTAACTTCAACCTTTGACTTCTTCGACCTCTTTGATTTTGACCTCCAATTTTTTTGACTTCGACCTTCGACTTTTTTCAACTTCTTCAACTTCGACCTTTTTCTTCGACTTCAACTTTTTCAACTTCTTGTTGAGATGTTTATACCATACTTCTTGATATATATTGTATTTTATTGAAACACTCAACTTTTATCCTTTCTCCTTGAATTTATATAGTCGACTTGACACATTTAATTGTTTTGACTCGACTTAAGGTTTGATTGGTCAAGACTTTTCTTATTCAGACTTTTATACCAGACTTATTAACATCTACTTGATCCTTTTTGTATCAATTCCAATACCAACTCCATGCCCAACATTGACCATATTGGTCCTCTTTTTCATCAATGCCAACCCCATAATACTAGGTCCAACACATCTCAATTTAGTGCTTCAAGTGCTTAGAGAACACCAGCTCTATGTGAAGTTTAGTAAGTGTGACTTTTTCAAAATCAAGTCCATTACTTAGGCCATGTTATCTCTTAAGAAGGAGTGGTAGCCGATCCTGAAAAGATCAAATCCATTATGGATTGTCCTACCCCAAAAGATGTAGTTGATATCATATCCTTTATGGGTCTAGTAGGATACTATAGGAGGTTCATAAAGGGGTTTTCCAAGATTGGTTATCTAATCACCTCCCTTCAGAAAAAGGGAGTTAGATTCATTTGGATAACAGAGTGTGAAGAGATTTTTTAGCAGCTGAAACACCTTTTAACCAATGCACATGTGCTGAAAATTACAAACTTAAACAAGGACTTCCTTGTGTGTACAAATGCCTGCAAGGAAGGACTTGGGGGAGTCCTTATGCAAGAAGGGCGTGTGATATGCTACGAATCCATAAAATTGAATGAACATGAAATCAATTATGTGACACGTGATTTAGAATTGGCTTCCATAGTACATGCTTTAAAAATGTGGAGGCATTACCTCCTAGGAAGAAGATTTGTACTTTTGACAAACCATAGTGGGCTGAGATATTTACTCGATCAACCCAAACTCAATGCTAGACAATCTAGGTGGATGACTCTCCTTAGTGAGTTTGATTTTGAAATCAAACATATTGAAGGAAAAGAAAATAGGGTGGATAATGCCCTTAGTAGAAGCATGAAAGTGATTCACTTGGCAGTTGTAAGCACCTGTGAACTAGACATCAAGGAAAGAGTCAAAAGTGCACAAGAACCAGATGCATTTTTCAAAATAGTGAGATCGTACCTATAACAGGAACCCACAGGGTTGAAGTATGAGGGATATTAATTGTTGAATGATGGTCTACTAACTTACAAAGGTAGGTTGTATATTTTAAATTGTGACAACTTGAATAAATTTATAATGGATGAACTACATAAAATACCATATATTGGTCATCCTGGTTATCAGAAAATGATCACATCCACTAAGAAACTATTTTATTGGTCTGGAATGAAAAAGGACATAGATTATATAAATGTCTAGAATGTTAGCAGGTTAAGGTGGAGCACCGACACCCAATAGGGTTGTTGAAACCCCTAACAATTCCAAAATGGAAATGGGAAACCATCTCCATGGATTTGATCACAGGATTGCCTAAATCAACCAAGCAGAATGACGTTATTATGGTAGTTGTGGACAAGCTGAGCAAGGATGCTCACTTTGTCCCCATAAAGTCAACTTGCAAGGCGATAGATATTACCAATATTTTTATGAAAGAATTATTTATATTGCATGGCATGCCTAAGGAAATCATATCATACAGAGATACAAAATTTAATTTGAATTTTTGGAAATCTTTGTTTGTTGGTTTTGAAACTAAATTGTTATTTAGTACAGCCTATCACCCTCAAACTGATGGATAGATGGAGAGGGTAAACCAAGTGTTAGAGGAAATGTTAAGGATGCATGTGATGCATCATCCCAGGAAATGGGAAGAATACCTACCACTGGTAGAGTTTTCCTACAACAATGGCTATCAAGAGTCATTAAAGATGATCCCTTTTGAGGTTGTCTATGATAGACAGTGCAATATTCCAATCAGCTGGAATAACCCAGTAGACAGAATTACACTCGGGCCAAACATGTTAAAACAAATGGAACAACAAGTAGTTCAAATAAAATAGAATCTGAAAATATCTTAGGATAGACAGAAAAGCTATGCAAACAGAAATAGGACACATAGAGAGTTCAAATTAGGGGATCATGTGTATCTTCGAGGTAGGCCTAGAAAAAGTTTCTTGTGAATGGTAGATTGTGCCAAGCTGGCACCTCAGTTTTTCTAACCCTTTGAAATTTTGGACAGAGTGAGAACTATATCATATAGACTAGCACGTCCTCCCGTAGTGAAAGCACATAATGTTTTCCATGTTTTTTTACTGGAGAAATATGTACATGATTCTAATCATATAATTGATTGGTTTGTGATTTAGGTGGAACCAAAGGGATAATTCATGGCAGATCCACAATGCATAATAGACAGAAAATAAATCCCACTCAGGAACAAAACCATTTCATAGGTCAAGGTGGACTGGAAACACTTTGGTCCAAATGAAGCTACATGGGAAATGGAGGATGCCATGAAACATGCATACCCATTTTTGTTCACTATTGTATATAAAGACGAAAATGACAGGTAGAACACCGAGGACGGTGTTCCTTTAAGGGGGAGGGGATTGCAATACCCATGTTTTCCCCAGCTTGTAAATATAACTATAGTTTGATAAAATAGTATGGGCGAACTGATTATGTGGGGATGTTGAAATTGATGAACCTTTTTGTTACAAAATGTAATGTATATATTTCTATTACTAAATAAAATGGAATTTGTTGCATAATTGCTAAAGGGATTGCCAATATAGATCATGATGCATGAGAGAGATGGTGAGGGGAACCAATAATGGTTGAGATGACCCATGTCAGACTAGTTCTTTGCTGGATTGAAATTTTTCAGACCCAAAACAGTCCTCTAACCCATAAAATTTAATTACCAGACAAGTTGGTACTTGGGAAGTCTTCCTCGAGAGTCAATGAGGAGATGGGCAGAGTACCCATCTGGAAAATCCTTGATCTAACCCATGAAATTGGGAATTGGACCACAAAATCTTGCTAAGGAAGGAAAGAAAGGGAAGAAAATCATGGGCAGAGGAGGAGGATGTAGGGGAATGGGTCTAGTGACCATTTCTAAAGAGGGAGAGAATGTGCAGCTCTCTGGTTCTGAAGAGAACTGAGAAACGAATATGTTTCTGGGTACATGAATTGATGGGCAACATTTTTCTAATCAAGATGATAAATGGAGCTGCGGAGATTTGGAATGATTGAGGGAGAAATCATAGCAGCCTCCCTTGCTTGGTGCGTAGAAAACTAAACCTCCAGAATTCCTATGGGATGAGGGGAGTAACATCAAAGCACACCAAGAAATGACTCATGATTAAATACCTTAACCATCTCATGGTCTTCGGGACTTCGGGGCTTCGGGGTGTTTCGTGTGAAGGAGCTCATGAGCTAAAATGGCTGAAGGACCGAACCATACATTTCCATGTACCAATGTTGCATAGATATTAAATATAATCAATTATATTATATTATATTTATTGTGATCAAATTAATGTAATTGATTATAATAAACCTTTATTGTAATTAATTATATTATAATCCAAGATGACTAATTATATTTGCATCACGACATAATACAAGTGGGACTCCTTCGGGACTTCGGGACACCGAGACTCCGGGGTGTTTGAGGAATGTGGAGTGTGATGAATAGTCAAAGTAGTTGACCTAGAGATTATCCCTCATTCCAATATTAAAGTACAATATTGGGGATTTATTAAACCTGGGTGCGATTCTCAAGGAGGTGTTTTCCAATATAAAATATTATAATAGTAAAAATTTTATTATAATATTTGCACGTGGATGAGGCCAATCCTTTTCCCTTTTTAAAATTATTATTTAATGTGTAACACATACAATTGTGGACCCCTTCAGGATTTTGGGACTCTGAGACTCCGGGAGTACAAGATTTTGGGACTCTGGGATGTTTGGGGTGATGGAGTGCATGAGCTAAAATGGTTGAAGGCCCGAACCTACTTTTTCGTGTTCCAATTTTGTAATAAATATTAAATGTAATTAATTATATTATATTACGTTTAGTGAGATTAAGAATATGAAATCGTTTTTAATAAATATTAAATGTAATTTATTATATTATAAGGTAATGTAATTAAGTATATTTGCATCAAGGTATAATATAAGTGGGACCCTCTCTGGAGCTTCAGCATTCAGGAGTTTCTGGGTATGTCCATAAGAGTGTGGAGAGTAATTGCGCTGAACTCCCTAGATTTAGTACATTAATTGTTTTTAATAACCCTAAGTGTAACCAATGATAATTCATTATGATTATATTATAATATAATTAAAACTATTTAGTGGCATGTTTGGGTTATGAGTTAATGTGACGAGGTACTAATATAATAATTAACACTAATTCACCCCAAAATGTGGGATTCCCAAAGTGGAAGGGAAGTTATCCTTGGTTTTTACCGTGCCGGTAATTTAGGCCAAATAAAAATGTAATTACGGGGTTAATGGATTAATTAAGGTTAATTATCCCTAATGGGGATTAAATAAATTATTAGTAAAGAGTAGGATTTTATTATGATAATGATTAATTAATTTAATAGGCCTATAAGAGCTAGACAAGTGTCAACCTCTGGTTGGGTGAGTCCTTGTATGCTATGATTATATGGCATGTCAGAGAAAACCCATGTGTCAACGTGGGACTGGACGTGAAATAAGTGTGGGACCATTGTCGAGCATAGGCTATGTGTTAAGAGTGAACAAACCTAAACTGTTAGACCCGAGGGTGGACACCTCTCCACCCTAGATTCTGGATGGGAAATGTCCTTCGGACTTCAAAACTTTGGGAGGTTTTGGGGTTGTATGAAACTGATAGAGGGCTGAAGGCCCAAAGTCCCGAAAGCTCGGTAGGGACTTTCCCTCTAACCCCTCCTCCAGTGACTACGTCATCAATAGAAGATGATGACTTCATTCATGTCAGATCTACGTCGACTACTAAGAAATGAAGTGGATCCATGTGGCGATGGGGTGGCATTTAACCAGTAATGCCCTGAAAAATTTTGGAAAGCCTTAACTGTCAACCCAGAATTTGACTTTGGACAAATTTATAGTCATTGGAAAACTCTCACCGAGTATAAGGCGATGGAGCCCTTGTGTCAAGAAATTAAAGAGAGCAATAATAAAGAGAAAATTTTATGCCCCGTCCCTTAAAAGGATACTTAAGGGGTTGGGTGTGTGATAGGTTGTCAGGGCACTAAATTTGTGAGACATTAAGCAAGAATCAAGTCTTGTGAGTTCTCTTTTTTTAACCCCCAAGAGATTTAGAACAAGGTACATTAGTGATTTGAGGGAGTAAGCTCTCTCAAAACCTAAACCAAACTTCCTTTGTTGTAGTAAAAGAAAATGGTGTTTTCCATTCATAGCATAGCCCTATCCAATCTTTCAGAACTCTTTCAATGCCTCTTTTAATGTTCATGTGTGTGAACCAAAGCTTTGACAGCTCATTTTTTCCACATTTATTATGGTCATAAAGCTTAATCCTAACCCTGAGGCCATTCTAGGTGACCTTCTTCTCCTAGATAATTTTAACGTGTAACATACCCTCTTTATCATATTCTGTCTCCACCATATCAAAATCCCCATAAATCAACCAATGTGGTTCTAGTAGTCAAACAACTGATTCAAAAAAAGTGACCCTTTCCTTTGCATTACTAGGCACATAGATGTTAGCAAGGCCCACCATTTAACAATCCAAGTTTATTGGGCTCCAAACAAGTATATGTGTTGGGTTGGTTCCCCAACCCACAACAACAAAAGTAGGGTTGGGCAAACCAAGGAAACAACACCCCCCTTTCCATCCATATAATTAGAATTAATAATAATAGCATTCAACCATATAACATCATTAGTCATTCTAAGTAAAAAATTAGATACCTTATTTGCTTGCAAATGAAACAACTAGACTAAGTATCAAATATACTTATCTTTTGAACCATGGATTTTTGAAGGGGTCCATAAGCCCATTGCCATTCCATGGAGCTACATTCATTACAGGTTTATAGAAAAGTAGTGCATGTTATCTTGAACACTATCATCGACAACCTTTTGAGCCCAAAGCTTTTAATCTGGTCATCCAATACAAACCTTAGGTTGCTTAAAATTTCATTAACATTTGAGGTCCTTGAATATTTAACTAGGTGGATGAAGAGTGCACCTTTTGCATCACCCCCTTCATGGATATTGAATATATTGGGATTTTCATAACTCTTGGCTCACTTCTGTGTGAGGAATTCCACCCTTGTAACACGACTAATTGTTTCCAATGAAAGAACCTTTGAATCCTTGGAATTATAGGCACATGCCTCAATATCTTATGAGGAGGACCATGTGTCTTACCTTGTTTCTTGATTTATGGTACCTTTCATGCCCAAATTTTGGACATATCTCTTTGTCTGCATATTCATATCTATATAGAATACAATTATTTGGACATGCATGGTATGATATATACTCAACACCAAACATTTTCAGCATTTTTTTTGCCTCTGTGTAGCTATCGAGAAAGACATTACCACCCAGAAGTACCTTATCTTTGAGTAACCTACAATTAGTGGGAAACATAAATCTACATTATCATTAATCATGCATAAAATCAACCATTTTATTCCTTTATTGTGTGACAATATTCCTTAAAAATATAGGAGACTTAATGGTTAGTAACCTCTAAAGTGTCGATCTCTGGATGGGGTGTCTACTAGCATGCAAGCTCAAATGTCGGTGGGGGATCTTGTGGTGCACAGTTCAAGTATAGGGGAAGTCCACCCATCACATCCTATCCATGGAAAGGTCACCTCCACCATCATCCTTGAGCTCTCCCTTAGGCCGGCCTCAGCAAGTTCCAAACTTGATAGTACCCAACGCCATTATAGAACTGAATATGTTTGTGTTGGCCATGAAACTCCAAACTGTTTGCATGAGGGAGAAGGATATCACTTTGTCTCTCAATACGGTTTGCATTAATCTGATAATAATGTCAATGAATGCTCCATTGAAAGATATGATTCCAAGTATCATCATGATTGATCGTCTGCGCCTTGAGAAACTCATATCCATGAGAGCACCCATCAAAATGTTCCTTGAGGAACTCATATCCATGAGAGCACCCATCAAAATGTGCCTTGAGGAACTCATATCCATGAGAGCACCCATCAAAATCCTCCTTGAGGATGATGTGATTCTTAATAACTTTATTAGGAACATGCAAGATCCTACACTCTCCAATTGAATCTCTCATATTATTTTGTCCCTTATGCTTACGTATGCCCTTGTTCATATTCCCCCTGCCTGCGGGCCTATAACTCCCTATGCTTTGTCCTTCATTTTAATGGCTCCTTGTGGTCGTAAGCCTCGCTATTTGAGTGTTGGAACATCCAGAGAAGCACCATCTCATGCAGCAATAGCATCAATAGATGTTTTCGATTACTATGAAACCCATGTGCCTGAGGACGACAAACTGACCATGTCGGCCTTGGAAGATGAGGTTCACCTTGTTCATGAATTTAAAGAAGAATTAGAGGTTGACTTACAAGTGGGAAGGGTGATACCATATCTGGGATGCACTAGGACCCAAAAATATAATTTCTTTCACACCCTTGAACTCTATCGGCATGTCAAGATGATGGTATCTCTCGGCATGCTGCCAAAAGATGAAGATTTTCGTCAGCTCAAAGGCCGAATGAAGATGTTGGAGATACAGATGGAATAAATGTTCAAAGTCGTCACTTGGTTGGATAAAAAACACAGAGGCATCTTCCAGCCACCCATTGCTCATCCTAGGGATATGAATGCTAGTTCAAGAGTTGTAATTGTTGGTCCTCGTGGCGGTATTTATGAAGATGGCGCTGGTCCTAGAAAGTCCTATGCTATGGAACCTCGGGTTCTAAAGAATTCATAGAATATTTTCTTATGGTTAATTATGTTTTTTCTTAGTGTCGAGAAACACACATCTGACATACCACATATTTATTTCAAGTTGTACAGTAACATTATTGTCCTTAGTTGGGTAGACCTTGACCCCTCTCCAAAGAGAGGGATGGTAGAACCAAATTTCAATCTTTCGAAGAAGGTATCGATGATATCAGTGTCATCCCCTAGTTCATTTTGTTGGAATGCATGTAACAACATTCCTTCCATGGATTGGGTATCCCATAAGAAATAATCCATACCAACCTCTATATCATTGACTCCATCCCCAACATGTGAAGAACTAGTGTTATTGTAGAGGTTTTGAATTGGTGACTCGAGACATAGTGGGAATTGAATACATCGTTGATTCAACCATGTTTGGTATGATTCCTCTCTTATTTGTGCTCGTTTAATATCATTCTCTTGATTTGACGTAGTGGGGTGCAACGATAGATGGTAGACAGGTTGCTCGTTGTCAAAATATCAATTGTAAAAATATTGAACATTACATCAATAATATTAGTAATACAATGCATTTAGTGTGTTCAAATATTATACCAAACATTTATTATAAGCATGGAAATTTGTTTCCCAATAATAAACATGCTACCAACCACTTTATAAAACAAATGTTGAAATAATCAATACATTCAGATTAGTTCCATAGAAAATCCAAAAATACAATTACTCATGCATCTTTTTCTTACTCCCAAAGGGGACGTTTAAAGGTAGACCCAATGCAAGTTGTTTTTTATGAGCGGTTGGCGGTCTACAAAAGTTATAGTTTATTAACAACCCATCACCAAGAGACAAACTATGTATTGCATGCACATGGATATATCTGGATTCCTTCCTTTTCATAAAGATCTCTTTATCATTGGAGTGTTCCTCAAAGGAGCAATTTGCACTAAATAATGAGGACCTGCAACTATTATGAACCCTGCAATGTTCCCATGAATTCATGGATTACCATCAATATATAACAAGTTTTTCATGTTAAAGTTTCCAAAATCATAATTGTTTATGCACATACTATACATGGAAATGTTATGTTTGTATTTAAAAATATTCAAGTAATCAGACCGATTATTAAGAGGATCACAAAATGGCATAAGGGCTAGTAATCGTTTGGGAGGAATGGATACATGTGAAAGAATAAACAACCCAAGATTTACAACATCTATTCTAGACTTGGCAATCATATAACTATGTTGAGCCTATAACAACCTCCTCTTTCATTTTTTATTTGTTAAATGAAAGGGGAGCCCATTAGAATTTTAATTTTATTGATTGATTCAATGTTTCGAGTTCCCTACTGTATATTTGTATTTTCATTTTTGTTTGTTGAGATTCTTTTGTATGTAATTACCTTTGTTTTACATTTTTATGCTTTTGATCTTTATCTAAGATTTGTATGAAGATTAATGAATTGTTCTTTTATTAGGTTAAGTATTATTTCAATGGATTTTTTTGTTAATAAATTTTATTATTTATATTTAATTTGCAACCCATTTTTGGAAGCCTGATGTGTAGAAGAAACTTTAAATCCATCACCCCTTAACCTTTCGAAATCATTTCCTGAGTTATTTTTACAACCGCCAACAGTAGAAACCTTGAATTCAGCGTATATCTGAAAATCTGAATTTCATTTTATTCATTGATTCTTAAATATTCCAAATCCTAGATTTTCATTGGCCGCAATTATGTCTCGGGGTAGGTTTAAGCTTGAGATAATTAATGGCTTGGATCTAGTAAGTAGCAATTCTAATAATTAGCCAAATAGTTTTTCCCTTTTGATTTTATTTGAAGTTTTGCAATGTTTCTCTGTAATTGTGATTTCATGCATACAGGATGACTCAGAAAGCAAAAGAAAAACAACTAAAAGTCGAGGTCCCGAAAGACAAAGAACTTGATGAAGAGAAAAACCACAATTTGGCTTTCTTTTTAGATACAGCTCACAATACAGGGCACAAGGGTTTCCCGGAATGGGACCAACTTCATGAAATTTTCAAAAGAGGGGGGTTTTGTTGATGAATATGAAGAAGAGCAGATACACTCATGGATATTAGAAAATTAAATCTTCACAAAGTAGTTGCAAGGCTAACCATTTTACCCTATTTTGACATGGCACATTGGATAATCTCACATGTTGATATTAAAAACTTGTACATTTATTAATGCATCCCATCATGTAGTAGGGTTATTTAGACCTGAGGATTTAGTTGATATGTACAAGTTAAACCCACCTAAAATCAGCTTGAATAAACAATTTTTGGAAGTTTTTAAAGTTAAAGAATCAAAGGCTTAGAAATTAGATATGGTTGACTTAGTTAGAGAGTGGTGGTATGATTTGTATCATTCAAAGTCAATTCAAATAGGCTATAT
>JASDQU010259920.1:5015-15709 GCA_032191745.1 Picea mariana
CCTGATAAGTGATTTATAAACTACCTCAACCCCGATTTCAAGAAATATCCTCCTGAATACCAACCAAAATTTTCTTTGTACCCTCACCAAGGAACTCGAAAGAAACATCAAAGCAAAATAAAGAAAGTAATGAAGGATATCAGACTCCCCGAGTTCAGCACCCTCAACAACTTCGTCGACCTAAGCGACATAGTCAAGTCGCATGCCAAACAATATTTGTTATGGACCGAAGAGCTCACAAATATGACCAATGCGAGGCCAGGGAAAGTGCAACAATTTGCAAAGCATCCAATCAAAGCTCGAACCATGCTACAATAGTTGAACTCCAGTCTAGTGAAGTACCAAAGTCATGTGATGGACATCATAGGAATACATGTGGCTCCAATGGAACAACACAAATTTCCATGGGCCCAAATTGTGAAGAGTTGTTTATCAGTTGGTCTGAGTATGAGAGAAATCACCCTTTTCAAGAGATATCTCGGGGTGACTGTTAAATTTATTTTCAGCTAAAGTTTACATTATAAATAAAGACATTGACCAATTAGTTAGAGGTCGATGGTTGTTGCAAGAACTCTTTCTTGTTGCTTGTTAATAATTATTTTGAAGCTTCTATGAATAGAGAAGTCCTTTTGGACCAAAAACAAAGTTATTTTCATCAAATTCATGTGTGAGTGGACGTAGAGAATAACTATTTCCTATCTCATTTCATGAATAGATGTAACAAGTAAGAGTTGTCCAATTTATTGTCAAGTTATCTAGTGCAATGCTTTGTTGTTCTTTTCTTTAATGGTGAAGATGATGAATCGTTGTGTGATTATGTGATGAATGATTATAGTAGATGAATTATTTTTCTTGTTGTTATCTTATTGCATATGTGTTTTTTTTTTGATAATTAGTAATCTTAGAAAGTAACTGGATTCTCAGATGGGTAACGTATTAGTACTAGGCATGTGGTATAGAATTGTTGTCTGCATGTTTGAGTAGAGGGTTATCCCAAGCTCAACCTCTTCCCCAATAGTTAGAACTTAATTATGTTTTTTTTCCAAGTTGGTTTATACCGGCTTACACCTCACATCAGTCCCATCCAAGAGAAAATATAAAAAGAGATAGTCTAAACTGAAGGAAGATCCTTCACAAGAAAACGTTAAAGCCCATCGATTAATTTGTCAGATCACAAGATCTGGAGAACCATTCCATTCCAAACACTGCAAAGTCTAATTGGGCCTCGGTGGCAGGTTTGGTTCCTACTTTTGAGCTAGGGATTTGAGACCCATCAACAGAATTGGCGCTAGAAGGAGGGCTTTAGAATGAATGGTTGAATATGTATTTTATATAGCATTTCAAACAACCTAAAGATTTGTAACAACCCACATGCATGGCTAGTCATTCCCAAGACAACCCACACATGCTAAGTACTCCTGGAATGAGTGACTCACCCTAGCCTGAGGAAGAACCTTTTCACCCTGAAATACCTTATGATCTTCCTCACAAGGAAGTAAATCAATTCAGAAGAATCACAAGAGCCTACGCCCGACAGATCAATGCATTGTCCTTAGCTCCCATACTCCCTTGAAGAAAACAACAAATAACACCAGTGGTTAGTACTCCCAATGAGTTTTCCATACACTTGGTAGAAGACTTGATAGATTTTTCGATTACCAAAATCCAAGAACCTCTTGATTTGATACCTGAAACGCCATCCGATGATGTCTTTGAACCGAACGATTTCTTGAAAGAAGAGGAGTTTAACTCAGATTTTGAAGATATGGAAGGAAACAACCACCATAATGATGAAAGGGGGAACCTGCCTCTGAAAAATCAACCCTGGTTAGCCAGAGATGCTTTGGCCCTCCCGGGACCAGTCCATAACCTTCCCCAACATCCAGAGAATTTGTTGCCTAAGTTTGATCCTGAAACCTCTGGATTCCCTGAAGATCACATCAAGAAATTTATACTGGCAATCAAACTTATGAATGTCCAACATGAGGATGTAGTTTGTAGGATTTTCCCCTACACATTTGAAAATTCAGCTTCCATGTGGTATTTTAATCTACCACTAGGATCTATAACTAGCTGGACCAAGTTCCAGAAAGACTTTCTAGATAAATTTGCAGAGGAAACTACTATGGGAGCTCTGATGGATGAGTTATCCTTAAAGAAGAAACGATGATACCCACTTAAGAAATGATGAAAATCTTAATGATACCCACTTAAGAAACGATGAAAATCTAGTGATCCTTAAAGCAGACAAAGGTGGCGCCACCGTACTTATGAACCTTAATGATTATAATAAGAAAATGAAGGAACACCTCTCTCAGAGTGGCAGCTATAGAAAACTTAATTGCAACCCTATTAATAAAATTATAAAGCAATTAAAGAATGCCATCAACAACTCCAACCTAGATGAAAGAACTAAGAAATGTTTAACCCCAAACAATGAGATCACCCCTAGAATCTATGGTTTACCAAAAATTCACAAAGAAGATATTCCTCTTAGACCCATAGTAAATACCATAGGCTCACCAACCTATGATCTAGCTAAACACGTAGCCAAGATCCTTAGCCCCTTGGTAGGCCACACTGACTCTTTCATTAAGGACTCCAATGACTTTATTAAAATCATTAAAAACGAAAAAATAAGGCCTCAAGACACCCTCATAAGTTTTGACGTTGTCTCCCTTTTCACCAAAATCCCTTTAAATGAAGCTATCCAAATTATCAAAGAAGTCACTGACCCTGAAACAGCTAACCTAGCCGAGATTCGCTTACGCTCCACTTTCTTTAGTTATCAAGGAGAATTCTATGAACAAACCAGCGACGTAGCAATGGGCTCCCCATTGTCCCCCATTGTTGCTAACCTTTTAATGGAAAATTTTGAAAAGAGATCCTTGAACTCCTTTACCCTAAAACATTTAAGATGGAAAAGATATGTTGATGACACCAATGTTCTCTGGCCCCATGGTAAAGAAGAATTACAAAATTTCCTTCAACACCTAAACAACATATCCGAAGAAATAAAATTCACAATGGAACTCGAGGAGAATGACAACATCCCCTTTCTAGATGTTCTTATCAAGAGAAAAAGCAATGGGGATCTAGGACATGTAGTTTATAGAAAAAAGACCCACACTGAGAACTATCTCCACGCAAACTCCCATCACAATCCCAACCAGAAACTAGGCGTCCTAAAAACTTTAGCCACCAGAGCCATAAGAATATCCGATGAAGCAAACCTAGAAAAAGAAATAGATCACATTACCAAGACTTTTAAGAACATAGGTTATAAACACAAAGACATTAAGAATGCAATAAACAATGCCCTAGAAAAAACATGCAATAAGCCCACTATCCCCAAAGACCAGAACCCTAATAGAGATGCATGCCTCCCTTACATCCAAGGAGTGACTGATAATATTGCCAGAGTCCTTAGCAAAAAAGAAATTAAGACCTCCTTCAAACCACTTGTAACCATCAAACAAAATATGAGATCAGTAAAAGACAAAATCGACCCCCACAAAGGTAAAGGAATCTACAAAATAGAGTGCTCATGTGGAAAATGCTACATCGGTGAAACTGGTCGCTCCTTTCAGATTAGGATAAAAGAACATGGAGCTGACATTAAGAATGAACGCATACAAACCTTCGCCCTTGCTGAACACTCCCTTAAAACAAGACACCATATCTGCCCAGAAGACACCAAAATCCTCACCAAAGAAAATCACCTCTTTAAACGTCGTGTTAGAGAAGCCATTGAAATCCGTAAACATACTAGCAACCTGAACAGAGATAATGGGTTAGAATTAAGTGAAAACTGGCTCCCTCTGATTCACAATTAACAATAATAATCCTTGTAGAAATCTATCTCAAAATTCTTTAAGTTTAATTCATTAAAACCCCACCTAATCACTCTCGATTTTAAAACATTTTTAAATAAACTTTCTCTTTTAAGAACATTAATAGGCTTAGGAACATTTCATCGATAAAGTTTTAAACCTTAATAGAACCTTTTAAAGAAACATTAAAACCTAAATAACATTAATAAGCAAACCCTTAAATAATTGAATAAACCACTTAAATACCTAATAATAAAACCTACTAACTACCTAGACTCTAGTTAATTAGAACAATAATTAATAAACTTTGATCTAATAATAATTTAAAATAATTTCAAAACAATTAAAACAAAACCCTAATTAAATTCAATCACGCTAAATAAATAATAAAAGAATTTTTACCAATAACAAAACCACACCTAATCACTCTCAAATTAAAACATTTTTAAAATAAACTTTCTCTTTTAAGAATATTAATAGGCTTAGGAATATTTCACCTATTAAGTTTTAACCTTGATAGAACCTGTTAAAGAAACATTAAAACCTAAATAAACATTAATAAGCAAACCCTTAAATAATTGAATAAACCACTTAAATACCTAATAATATAACCTACTAACCACCTAGACTCTAGTTAATTATAACAAAAATTAATAAACTTTGATCTAATAAATAATTTCAAAACAATTAAAACAAAACCCTAATTAAATTCAATCGCACTAAATAAATAATAAAAAAGAATTTTACCAATAACAAAACACTAATTAAATCTAATCACACAAAATAAATAATAATAAAAAAAGATTTTTTACCAAAACAACCTAGCCGACACTTAGATTTCACGTCAATTCCAGTATTTAAAACCAAATCTTCTCATTATCTAAACCCAGGCTCATTGTCCTGAAGATGGATCCTGATTTGGATCCAAAACGTCGACACTCTATTGACCAAACTGTGGCTATTCCGACCAATCATGAAAACCCCAACCACAGAAATATTTTTAATAAGATTGTATCCAAAGAGGAAAGGAAATATTATCTCAAATTGTTCAGACAACACCAAGATGTCTTTGTATGGTCCTATCGAGATCTTAAAACGTATGATACCCACATCATTCAACACATTATCCTGTTAAAACCCGAAGTGAAACCTTTCCAACAAAATCTTCGAAAGTATCACCCATCCCTAGAACCTCTCATGTATCAGGAACTAAAAACAAATTTAGATGCCAAGATCATTTTTCAGGTTAGTCATTCTGCATGGGTAGCAAATCTTGTTTCGGTGAGGAAAAAGTCAGGAGAGATCCACCTATGCGTAGATTTTAGGAACCTCAACAGAGCTTTAGAAAAGGACAATTACCCAATCCCACCTATGGAACAACTCATGTAGACCGTGTTTGGCTAAGATATTTTCTCTCTAATAGACAGTTTCTCAGGTTACAACTAGGTTCTGGTTTCAGAGGAAGACCATTTAAAAACTACCTTCTAAACCAAGTGGGGAACCTTCACTTATAAACGAATGCCTTTTAGGTTAATTAATGCAGGAGTGATTTTCCAAAAGGCCACAGATGTAGCTTTATGGGGACTAATCAATAAATGTGTGGTAGTATATCTAGACGACGTAACAGTGTATTCAAATAATCAAGAAGAGCACATCCAACACTTAACTTAGATTTTCGAAAGGTGTAGAAAATAAGGTATATCCTTAAACCCTAAGAAAAGTATCTTCGATGTCGAGGATCGTAATATGTTAGGTCACATTATATCTCAATATGGAATTCACATAGACCCAGAAAGGATTAAGGCCATATCTCAACTCCCCTTGACCCATAACAAGAAATATATGTAGTCCCTTTTTCGGGAAAATCAATTTTGTGAGGAAACTCACTCCTGATTTTGCGGAAATCATCAAACCCTTACAAAATATGATTCGCAGGGATGTCGAATTTAAGTGGGATGATGAGCAAAGACGTGCTTTCAACAATATCAAATCTGCTATATCTCAGGCCCCGGTTTTGCGAATTCCTGATTTCAATAGAGAATTCTTCCTCTGTACTTTCACCTTCGACCAATTGTTAGCTGTAGTTTTGACTCAGAAATATGATGACAACAATGAGGCCCCAGCGTCATTCATGAGTAATAATCTTCAAGGAGTTGAGCTCAATTATCCTGCTATAGACAAACATGCCTATGCGGTATATAAGGCAGTAAAAGATTTCAGGTCTTACATACTCAATAACCACACTAAAGTGATTGTGCCACACCTTGCAGTCCAATCCTTGTTTACCCAATAAGAAATGGGGGAAAGAAGAGGGAACTCGATGTCAGTGGTCCAGGAATTTGATCTACATATAAAACCTGCCAAACTAGTAAAAGGACAAGAGTTATGCATGCTTACAGCCAAAGCCCAAGACCAAGAAAATGAAGATTTTGTATGTGAGAATGAAATGGCACTATGGTGTGGTGAAGTATCATACATATCCCCGGGACAAGAGTCTTGGTATAAGGATTTAACTTATCTCCTACACCATGGGACTTGTCCGGAAAATGTCAACCCTAGGGAAAGGAGAGCTCTCAGGTTAAAATCTTCACAATATCGACTTATAAGTTCTGTACTCTTTTGGATCAATTATGATGGGGTACTATTAAGATGTCTCGAATGTGAATACACAGACAAAGAGATGAAGGATCTCCATGATGGCCCTACCGGCGGAAATTTTGCAGGAAACACCACTGCTCATAAAATTCTGAGAGCTGACTATTATTGGCCCAACTTGTTTAAAGATTCTCATACCTACGCTAGAAACTATAAAACTTGTCAAATGGGCATTGGGAGGGAGAAGAGAGAAATAGTCCCACTCCAACCTGTCATTGTCTCTAGGCCTTTTGAGCAATGGAGGTTGGATATCATAGGAGAAATTACACCCATCTCTTCAAAATAGCACAAGTACATTCTTACTGCAACCAATTATTTCACGAAATGGGTGGAGGCCATCCCTTTGACTCATGTAAACGAAAAAATAGTGATCCAATTCATAGAACAATAGATGATCACAAGGCTTGGTGTCCCTTCTGTCCTAGTTTCTGATAATGCTGCTTATTTTTCTTCCACCCTTTTGATGGAGTTTTCTCTAGACAAAGGAATCATAATTAGGTACTCACCGAATTATTATCCCCAGGGAAACAATGTGGCAGAATCAACTAACAAGAACCTAGTGAGGATATTAAAAAAGATGGTTGTAGATAACCAAAGGAATTGGCATAATCTACTCCATAATGCTTTGTGGGATGATAGAGTCAAACCCAAAGAAGCTATAGTAAATTCCTCATATTTTCTGGTCTACGGGAAATAATCCATCCTCCCAAATGGGTTCTATCTTCCATCTCTTCAACTAGCCCAAAATTCCAGTGAGGAGCCTTCATTGACAATACAATGAAGAATCAACACTCTTCTCATGCTAGAGGAAGAAAGAGAAAAGGCTAAGTCCAAATTCCTAGCTCACAAATAGATAGTGAAAAGATGGTTTGATAAGCATAAGGCTAAAGAGAAGAACTTTGAAGTAGGAGACCTAGTGCTAAAGTGGGATAGAGAAAATGAACTGAAAGGGAAGCATTCTAAGTTTCAAAATCTATGGCTTGGACCTTTCCAAGTGGTTGAAAAGATTGGGGTAGGCATGTATCGGTTGCAGAATCTAAGGGGGGAAATGGATTCCCTTCCAGTGAATGGCCAGGCCCTAAAACAATATTTTCAGTAATAATATTTCATTCAATAATAATAATAATAATAATAATAATAATAATAATAATAATAATAATAATAATAATAGTAATAGTAATAGTAATCCCTTTTGTTTGTATGATGTTTTCATGATTTTAGTTCTAGATATATCTTTGGGATTTTTCTTTATTTTCTTTTTGCAGTTTTGTTTTCCGCACTTTTGAAGGTTGTGTTTAGCAAGACAATGGTCGACATCAAATCATCTGACATAGCGAACTCTGTTCCTAACTCATCGCTCAAAAACAACACAAGATGAATCCAGGAACCTATAGTCGCTTTGAAGAGTCCTCTACCAAACCTGTGCAAATGAACAACTTTGGAGAAATGTTAGAAGTGTCTTCTTAGTGGTTTGGTAAGACCATGAGGGAAATTTGGAAATCCAAAAATGACTACATGAACCCAGAAGGAAAAGCTAGAAAAGAATTCACCTTAACCATCTCAATTTGCAAATTAAACCAAACGTCATCCTCTCTCACTCTCTCTGGGCATTCTAGTGAAATAAAGTTAAACTATAGAAAATGAGTGAACAATGGGAGAGGGTATGCAAATATATTCGTCGGGGCTATAGAAACTCACTGGCAATGGAGCAAGGTCTATGATGTCGGGTTGACTATGTCAGGGCTATGGATGCTCGATGGCAGTGGAGCAACACCATAGAAAGTGATCAAAGGTAACTAAAGGCTTCATGCCAATGAATACTTTGCTAGATTTTTGTCTAAAAGGGCATGACTCAGGGTTACAAGAATGAAGGAGGAATAAAGGTTAAACCCCACGAGCAGACCCAGAAGCATCAAGCGAAGAATTTCAAAGTGCAAAGGTAAAAGAGGCTTGGATTCAAAACTAATCAAGGTTCTCCATCATCTTCCGTATCAGCCGAGCCTTGAATAAGGAACAAAAATTCTTCTTTCGCTCAGTGAATCACCATTTTTTGAGCACTAAACACACCCTAAAAAGGTCTATGTCAAATTTCTACTTTTTGGGTACCACTTGATCTTTCTCACTGTCTGAATGCGCTTCAGTATGAAAATTTTGTGTGTGCTTATCATTTATGTTTTCATGTTGAGTCATTTAAAGTTTGCTTGAACATGTGAAAATCATCTCAACTTTAAAAGGGACTAACATTTACTTAAGGAATCGACAGTCTGAAGTTTTCCCCAACACGATTAGGAAATTTGACATCGGGAAAGATTAAAAATGGCGAAAATCACTTGAGAAAACCAAAATAGTCGAGTGTCGAATTTCATCGGTGTTGGTGGAAGGAGGTCTCTCTTCTCCGTGAATAAGCTTCACTAAGGATATCACCGAAGACAAATCTATTCGGCATCAACAAAATATTAAAAGAATAATCATCGTGCGAGGTAAAGGTGACATCAGCAATCGCCGACTTTCGAAATATTTTCGGCTTCAGGAATTTATGAAGATGATAACCCACGAAGAAAACTACACGTTAATTTTACTTTGAACATCGATCCTCGATGCCATCCCAGCATCGGTAGTCGCAATATCTAGCTCTTTTAGTGCAGTCAATGTGAATGAAGCCCAAGTGCAATCCTTACCCACAAGCCGAGTTCTGGATTTTATTTTAATAACCCCGAGTCAGTACCGCCACATCAACATCAGATGACATTGGAAGTTTCTAAAGGAAAATATCAACGAACTTAAAAAGCAACTCAAAACAATGATAATTATAAAATCACATAATTTACGAGAAGCTTAGATAAAAAACATGGTAGATTTAAATACAAAGAGGGAACACAATACTTTCAACTACAAAACATTTTCGAAATCTCATATATTAAGGCTCCTGCCAAGTTCAAGTTACATACAAATAAACACCATCGACACCTTGGCTAACCGGCCCAGTTACATTGAGAAATTAAAAACCCTCACAATAAATAGAGAAAAATATCAAACGTCACTTCGGAGAATGCAAAGCAAGAGTTCACCCATCATGTATCTCCTACACATAGACCTTCTCCCGGACTACTCCTCACACCTTGCAGTTTTTTCATTTTTTCCTTCTTCATCATCCTCTGCACTTCGCGCAACTGCACAATCATATCTTGTGCTTCCCGAAGATGTCTATTGAGCCAATTTGTTCTTCCTTCATGACCCTGCAGTGATGATACCTCTTGTTTCTTCATCGCCAACTGTCTCTACAATTCTCTATTTTCTTGGTAAAGTTTGGCTATGGCAAGTTGCGACCACTCTAGCTACTGGATGGGACTCCCAATGGAAGAAATCGACGTCTTTTCCCTTCCCATTCGTCTCCCTTTTCCTCAACTGGTAGTCTCGACAGGCTCTGGCTAGGTACTATGCATTGTAAACTCCTTAGCGACCGAGTGTGCCTCAACTCAGTTGGGAGGTGGCTTTCTCCTCCTATTTCCTTATTTTGTCTAGGCCTTCCCCTCCTCCATGGTGTCTTCTTCTGAGAGGGCACGACCTCCAACATATGTCCTTCAGATGTATTTTTCTCCACTCCCACCTCTGCTTGAGACGTTGACACCGTTCCTGAGCAAAAGTAGGTACCTCCTATTGAAGCTTCAACGATATTTGAGGCTAATAAGAAAGAGTCCTAGGCACATTGGGGAACAAAACTAGAACTCTAGGTACCTTGCAAACCCCATCCCTTGTTTAAAGGGGATCCCATAGTGCGACATCGTATTGTCTTAGACTTCTATGGATGAATAAAAGACCATGACACAGATTTTTTCTAGAATTGAACTTGCAAGACCAACGCTATCGATGAATAAACTCAATTGATGCGTAGAATCCCCACAGAGCCTCTAGAATTTATAGCAGAACGAGGAAGAAAAATAGAATGTGCCAAATAACACTCACGCCTTGCAACAAGATGTCTTGAAGATTTAACACGTCACAACTGCTCAATGGATGCAATCCAAAATGCATGAAATGCCATCGTTCAAAGTTGCAGGGAATATACAGTATGATCATTCCAATCTCTTTAATCTCCCCAGCTTCCATTATCAGCGAATGATAGTTAACACACTTGGTGATACGGCTTCCGGAGGAACAAATTGCCTTGACCTGGGGCATTGAACAACTTCCTTATTATGGTATCCG
>JASDQU010259921.1:0-15709 GCA_032191745.1 Picea mariana
CCCTTAGAATCATCATGAGTGACTATCACAGTCTGCCCTCATGGAATCATGGGTCCTCTCGAACTAGGTAATCGTTAACCTACAATTCGATTCATGACAGGAGTGCCAGTAGGTTGTGGGAGGGTTGTTGTCCACACCTCTCCCTCAACATCTATGGTAGTCGAGCGTGACCCCTCTACTCCACATGTGAGTCTGGTTAGTAAGCTATCGTCAGCCTACATCATCAACGAATCATGTCAGAAATATATCCATATCATATCATCTAATCAGATGCTCTAATATCACATATAAAACAATCAAACCCCATTAGTTCACTCCCCGACTCAATTCGGAGTCCAAGGGGTTCCATCGATGCCTCTAAATCCTCAAGGTCCTAAATCCTACACACTTAGTAAAACCGAGTTAATAGCACCTGTCCATGTCAATGCAAAAAAACAACATGACATCAACCCATAACGCCTCATAATCAAAATCAAATGTTTTAATAGCATAATAATATGGATCACTTGCAAGCAAGTGTCCTCAAAGAATAAGTTTGCTTAGTGCCTAAGAGAGGGATGTTATAGCAATGGTTGTCACTAATATTGAGAGGCACCTAACCTCCTATGAACCGAAAGATTTGATCCATAGTTGTCCACCAGACACCTGAAAATGTGTTGGATAAGTACATCAACCACAAAATATATTTGAGAGTACATGAGTTGAATCTATGTTGCAACATCGACTGGGACATTGGGGAATTGGGGAAAATCCCCCTCTCCTGGATATCCCTATGATAAAATATATATCCTCCTCAATGGGTCGGTACCATTGATCAGAACTGAAACAAAAATCTTGTCGATGGACATCCCATCGACAGATCAGCTACACCAAGAACCTAGAGTTCTTCTTTAGGGATGTATCCTCCTCATAGTACTTAAGGAGGCCTACATTCCTCAAGAGGAATTGGGTCACTGCAGTAATAGGGTGAGGGTACAAATCCCTCTCCCTCTCCCTCACCTCTCAATCATGTACAACATTGTATAGGTCAACCCTCTTCTCCTATTGTTTATCTCTCTGCTAACGTCTCTGCATTATTAACATATATAATACATTAGCCTCATACATAAAACACAAAAAAAAATTAGTAAATGATAAATTTATTTATAAATATGGAAAAATAACTTTCTTCAAAAAATAAGTAAATTTCATGATCAGTGCACCCAAAAAGCAGTCGAGCAGCACCCGCAGTGTGTATAGTACTTGTGAGCATCGTCTACGGTGCGCACATGTAACATAACCCACCATATAAAAAAAATTATATTATTTTATGTGGTGCGTTGTATAACCTTATTTCATTGGTGCATTAAGTTTAACTAACACACCGCCTAAAATAATAAAAACTTAAAATCCTAAAGCACCATAAAACCATTTTTTTTTAATTTGTTATTGCGGTGCGTAGCCTTTCCCGACATGCACCGATGCGTTACAGGAAAGATGACTCACCACACCAATAAGTTTTGAAAAATTGATAATTACGGTACTTTGGCATTTAGGCTCTAATTGTTTTATGGTGGTGTGTTGGGTAATCATTAACGCATCGATGTGTATGTTTACCAACACACCGCATAAAATAATATCTCTGATTTATGTGGTGCCTCGTTTAAGATAATTCCCTAGTACGTTAGCATTATTTCGACGCACTGCGAAAAATAAGCTATATTATTTTAGGTGATGTGTCGGTAAAATTACGCACTGGTGCATTAAAGTTTACCCAACACACCGCTGGAAAAAATTAGGCATGGCATTACGGTACAC
This sequence comes from Picea mariana, assembly GCA_032191745.1. Classification (NCBI taxonomy): domain Eukaryota; kingdom Viridiplantae; phylum Streptophyta; class Pinopsida; order Pinales; family Pinaceae; genus Picea; species Picea mariana. Next base: position 1,798 of record JASDQU010259921.1, read on the forward strand.
CCTGTAAATTTTTAGGGTGCACCATCCGCGGTGCAAGACGAACGACTCGAACGTACCACGCAGAAAAAATAAATTAAAAACAATGTAAATTTAACTGAATTTTGATTTCTAATCTGCTAAAAGTTTAAGTTATAAATAAATAAATACATTACCTAGACATTTCCTCGTCAGGGAGGCATGGTTTCCACGTAGTCCAAAAAACCAAATTTACCCACCTTTTGTCAAAATTCAAAATCCATGCACTAAGAAATGAACAGAAGGAAGGAAAGAAAGGGAAGAAACAACGACGTGGTGCTTCAGAGAAGCAAAAGTTTCACCGATGCTTGAGATCTCTATAGCACTAAAAAGTGTAAAAATGAATTTTACGACTAGTAATTTTTTTTTATTTAACCGTGTTGTGGTGCACTTGATTATTAGATGCATTGGTGCATCAGTGTTTAAGTAACGCACCTGAGTGTTTTTTATTTTAAAATAACCTTACCATGGTGCACCATTTTTTAGAGCAATGGTGTGCATCGTTGCATCATTGCTTAAGTAGCGCACCAGAGTATATTTTTTTTTGAAATAACACTACCATGGTGCGCCATTTTTTAGAGAACTGGTGCATGCATATTAATAAGTGCATTGGTGCATTATGTATTTATAAAAGCACCGTTAAAAAACATCCTCCAAAACCTCTTCCCACTTGCCTTTGCTACTATCCTCCACTATAAACGAATTTTTGGGCTATTTTTATAGGGGATTCTACAAAAACCTCCGTTAGAGGGTCTTTTCCTTGTAGTGTTACCAAAATTTTGTATATAACACACACACACATATCAATTCGTTACCCTCTCTCTTTTTTCATTAATATTTATTTTATTTATCTTTTTCATATTAGAAATCCTAAAAATAAATTAAATATTGCTAAAAATATAGTGGAGGAGATGACTTCCATAGGATGAGTAACGACATTCCAAGCACATGGAATAGACCTATGAAAATATTACGCAAAGGGATGATTGTAGGATGTGGATACTCATAAGTGTACCTCCTCTGAGGTGTGGTAGGATTGAAATGTAGAAGCAAAGATACAAAATACAAGTGATAATGAAAAAGTCAAAGGTGGTGAGCATAATGTTGTAAACTATAGAAGGGAATTAGGAAAATGAAATTGAGAAATGATAATCAATGGAAGTTAAAAACAAACTAAATATGAAAGTGGTATCCCCCATGGTAATGGTAATATGTAGACGATAAATATGAATATGTTTCATAATGAAATATTGAACTATAAGGGATCTTGGTCATATCATGAAAAAAGGGGATGGTTTACATATGGAAAACGGGTGATACATTAGGGAAACCCTTCATAGGAAATATCTCCCATCAAACTGATATAAAATGAAGTAAATAAAGGATAATGCACTAACATCCAATATGGTCAAACCTACGGTGAATTCAGGTGTAAAAGGTATAAATGCATCACAACATGAGGGAAGCCTAAACCTATATGAAAGATTCAAAATGTACGTAATTAGGTCAAATAATGTAGAAATAATAATCCCTAAGCAATAAGGAATCCAAATAAAAATCCTCCATCCAATAAGAAACAATACCCAAATCATATCTTAAAAATCCAAATAGAAATATCTATTGAAATTCGTTAAGATAAGGATATTATCAACCTTTATATCTTTAACAATATGCATCTTGATGATAGAAGCTATTAGAGAATACTTAACAATGCCACAATTAGAGGATCTACAAAGAAAGAAATATAATCTCACTCGATATGAATACCAAATATGAATTCAATAATGGAGTTTATAGGAATAGACTCAAGTGTTCCAAAGTCTTAGAATATACAAACAGAGAGATTAGAATGAAAAGTAAAAATGATGCCAACGCCAAAGGATCTATAAATAAAGAGGTAATATTGAGAAGAAAATATTAGAATCTACAAAAGAAGAGATCAAAATTAGAAGGAAAACTTGAGTATCTACAAATAGATAGATCAGACTTATACAGTATATATAAGAATATTTAAGTATGTTGAGCACACACTTATACTGGGAGGGGGGTGAATCGGTATAAGAATTTTTTTACTTTTTCAAACATTCATCAACCATATGAAAACAATCACATATGAGATCTATTAACTGTAGAAAATGGAACACAATATTTACATGGAAACCCTTTCAAGAAAAAACCAAAAAAATTGTCTTTATAATTATTTGTAAGCACCAACCTACTAGAGGCACCAATCCCCACTGGTACAAATCCTGATAGACACCAGACTACTCTTATAGATCTTTGTAGACACCAATCCCCACCACTAAGCACCAACTTAGAAAAACACACCAATCTCTTTGTTGGAGTGACACCAACCTACTCTTACAGATCTTCATAGACACAAATCTACTGGAGACACCAATCCCCACTGCTAAGAACCAATTTAGAAATAAACATCAATATCTTTGTGTGAGCTACACCAACCTTCATTGAGTCATATTGCTACTTTTTCCTTCACTAAGTATTCTCGTTGTGTGTTCCTTCACCAGGTCTACTCACTTCTTCTTCCTTCATTGGGTCTACTCACTTATTTTTCCTTTACCAGGTCTGACCAAAATTTGAATTTCCAAATGGTAACTTTCCCAAATCTTGATGTTTTAGGCCTCTTCTCAAGAATGAACTTGTACAACATGTCACGTATCCAGTTTTCCAAATCTGATTCTAAAAAATTTACCTGAGATACTTTTGTATGTCTCCTCAAATCCCTGAGAATTTCACAGTCTGAAGTGTCCTATAAAAACAGTTATATAAAAAATTCCAAGATGACCCATTTGAAATTGATTTTAGGACCATTTAGGAACCTTAACTTCCAAAGGGAATATCTCATAAATTATAGTGAACCAACATCTCAAATATTTACCTGAGGTACTTTTGTATGTCTCCTTAGATATCTAAAAATTGCACTGTCTAAAGAGTCCTGAAAAAAGAAGTTATAGTGAAAATTACAAACTAACCTATTTGAAACAGATTTCAAGGCCGTTCAAAAACCCTAATTTCCATAGGGAATATATCCAAAATTATAGAGAATCAAAGTATGAATTTTTAACCTAAGGTACTTCTATATGTCTTCTCATATCATTGAAAATTTCACAGTATGAAAAGTCCCAAAAAGGAAGTTACAGGGAAAATTCCAAAACACCATCTTTGAAATTGATTTTAGGACCATTCATAAACCCTAACTTCCACAGGGCATATCTTTGAAATTATAGTGAACCAACATCTAAAATTTTGGCCACTTGTACAAAGGGATATCTTCTTCGTTTCCTCAAAATTTAAAGTTTTCAAACATCCTAGAAAATAAGTTATAGCGAAAATTTCAAGATGGTATGAAACCGATTTCGTAATTCCTCCCTTTTGGAATGATAGTCAATATTTTCTCATTCACTTATTCAAATGTTACTACATATTTCACCCACACACTTTATCTCAATACTTTCTCCTTTTATATTTTTGCATTACCATTCATTAAGGGAGATGCCCATTAATTAAATAATTAACTCCTTTTTTATTTTAATTTTCCAAATATCATGGGAAAATACCCAAACCCATGGGTTTGAAACCACCATTTCACATTTTACTTTTTCACATGCATCCCTTTTTTAATATACTTGTAAACCTATATATAAATCAATCTTGGAAATGTTGTGTGTATTGTAATGTCAATATATGACATTAATGACAACATTAATCCTTTGAAATCAATGATCATAATTCGAATAATCTCCCCCTTTTCATTCATGACAATCTTGCAAAAAAACACATAGTCCACCAAGAATAGAAAGAATTATCCCCATGTCTACAATTCTCTTTCTTTGAAATCAATGGAAAAGGGATGATCCCCTTGAGATTTTGTTTTCCCTATCATCAACATTTCCATCCCAATCCTCATTTGTATATGTTGTTAGAGTAAAATCTTCACCTCTTGAGTACCACAAGCCAAATTCCAAGGTTCCCTTTAGATATTTGAATATTCTTTTCACTACTTGCAGAAGGCTCGGCCTCGATGTTGTCACATATAGTATGTTTTCAGTCATTGACCTATACAATGTTTGATTTTCTTTTGTAGATTCATCATCTTTTCTCAATTTACAACTTGTGACCATGGGCGTGTTTCCTGGTTCACAATCTTCCATTCCAAACTTCTTCAACATTTCTTTGATATACTTGGTTTGTGAAATGAATATGCCTCTCTATATTGACATTAGGTTCCTTATTCTTATTATTCTTATTTGCATCTTGTTTCTTTTGGATGTTCATTTTTTATTCTTCTTTTTCTTTCTCTTCCTCTTTTCTCTCTTTTTCTTATATATATTTTTATTTTTTCTTATTCTTTCTCCTTCTTTTGATCTTCTTTCTCCTACTTTTTTTTCCAAAAAAACTTGGATTCTTTCTTTTGTTTTATAAGGGTATTGTCTTCTCTTCTTTGTCTATAAGTTTCAACTATGCCAGTTCTACAAAAAAGTGATATGTTCCCATAGTTGTTGCACTTCTAACATGTGACATTGTAATCAAATAATGGAGAAAATGAATTATAGTTTATATTTGAGAACCTGTAAGTACTTTTCTTTTTGTTCCATACATGATCATTTCTTTCATATTCTCTACAATATATTTATTTCTGACCAAATTTTTGCAACAAAAACAATAACCAAGTAAATATTTTTGGTACCGAGTTGTGTGAGGACATCTTGGTGGGAAATATATTCAGAATTTGTTATTTTTGTCTTTAGGAGGAATGTCAATTTTCTATGGAAAATCATTTTCTATTGAAAATCATTTTCTCTATTCTTGTTGTCTTTGTCACTGATGGATCTTCTCAGTACATCAACATAGATTTTATATTTTCCTCCATTTACTTTCTTCGATGGCCCTATAGATTTTGAATATTATTTGGTGGTCATCTGACTCTTATAATAGCCAAGACTAGTTTTAATGGATGGTGACCTTTGGAATTTAATGATATCATCTAAGATTTCAGTGATCTTTTCAAACTTCAAGATTCTATTCAACTGAGTAATTGATTTCTCCAATTCCTTTCTTAGGGAAACAATTTTAGCATCTAGTTTCTCACAATTTTATTCCTTTTCCTTCAATTGGATTCTCACAAATTCTTCTTTCCTTTTTGTCTCTTATAGTTGAAACTTTAAGATGATATTAATCTTCTCTATTTCTTCAAGTCTTTGTGACATTTTCCCTTTTTCACCATGATACTCCTCTTTATATTTCTACAATTTCTTGTTTTGATTCAAATTATTTTTCTTAAGCTTCTTTATTTCGCTTCAGGCACAAATGAGTTATTCTTCAAGATCCACTTCCACATCTATTTCTCAATTTCATTCATCTTCTGAATCCATCATTTCTTTCCCATGTATTCATTTTTTGAAGTATCAATCTTTGTTTCCATGTTCACAAAGAGAATTTCCTCTCTATCACTTTCATAGATATTTTGAAGCTTGTCCCAAATTTCATTTTCAAATTTACAATGCATTACCTTGAAAAGATCGGATTCTGATAGATTTCACAAGATGGAATTCATATATTTTTCATTATTTTAACTATGCTTCTTCCTGATCAGATGTGTTGGTGGAGTTTTTGGGGACATATAACCAGTAGCGAGTATTTTCCAAACATCAAACCCAAGGGCCATTAGATATGTTGACATCCTTATGCTCCTAAATGCATAGCTTGTTGCATCAAACATTGGAGCTCTTTTTGTGGAGAAACCTTCTTGAATGGCCATGTGTTCTCCTGAGATCTATCTTTCATTGATTAGACTATTTCTAAAGGAACCCACTCTGATACCAATTATTGAGCACACACTTATATTGAGAGGTGGGGTGAATAAATATAAGACAATTTTTTATTGTTTAAGACATTCATCAACCATAATAAAACAATCACATATGAGATATACTGACTACAGAACATGGTATACAAGATTTACTTGGAAACCCTTTGAGGAAAAAACAACATAACTTCTCTTTATAATTCTTTGTAGGCACCAACCTACTAGATACACCAATCCCCATTAGTACAAATCCAGGTAGGCACCAACCTACTCTTACAGATATTCATAGATACCAATATATTTTTTGAGTGGAACCAACCTAATTTTACATATCTTCATAGATACCAATGTACTAGAGACACAAATCCCCATCGCTAAACACCAACTTAGCAAGAGATACCAATCTCTTTATGTGAGCTACACCAACCTTCACTAAGTTTGTTTGCTACTTATTCCTTCACCACGTCTTCTCATTGCTTCTACCTTCACCAAGTCTACTCATTATGTCTTCCTTTAGCAAGTCTAATCACTACTTTTTCCTTTTCCAGGTCTAACTAGAAATTGAATTTCAAAATGGCAACTTTCCCAAAGCTTGTTTTTTTAGGCCTCTTCTCAAGAAAAATATTGTATGGCATGACACATATCTAATTTTATAAATCTTATTTTGAAATTTTTACCCAAGGTACTTATTTATGTCTCCTCAAATCCTTGAAAATTTCACGTTCTGAAGTGTCCCAAAAAAATGGTTATAGCAAAAATTACAAGCTGGCATGTTTGAAACTTATTTTAGGATCGTTCAGGATCCTTAACTTCCACAGAGAATATATAATAAAGTATAGAAAACAAACATATTAATTTTTGATATATGGTACTTTTGTATATCTCCTTAGATCTCTAAAAATTTCACTGTCTGAAGAGTCCCAAAAAAGACGTTATAGTGAAAATACCAAACTGACATGTTTGGAACTTATTTCAGGACCATTCAAAAACCCTAAATTACATAGGGAATATCCCTGAAAGTGTAGAGAACCAAAGTATGAAATGTTTGCATAAGGTACTTATGTATGCCTCCTTGGATCCCTAAAAATATCATAGTCTAAAAATTCCCATAAACAAAGTCATAGTGAAAATGTCAAATTGTCCTGTTTGAAACTAATTTCAGGACTGTTATCCCCATTTTGTGGAATAAATAAGGAGATTATGTCTTGGGACCCTTAGGTTGCAGATATGGAGTTCCGAGAGGCTACATGACCATAATTATCCACTTGCACAGATAGAGACCCTTCTCACCACCACAGAGGTCGGGATTTTTAGATGGCATCCACCACACCTGCTGGCTTTTGAAAGGCACTGGGCCTTGCTCCATGAGGTACAAGTCAGGTATTATGGTGAGTTTCATTTCAATATTTTAGGAATTTGAGTATGTTGTATCTTATACTACTTTATATTTCATGATATATGCTTGGAAATTATTCATTTTTCCTCGTTTCACCTTGGTTGACATTGTTCCCTAGTAAGTGGTATTCCTCGTGAATGGATTTTCTACTAGGAACTCCCTTGAAGAGCCATCGTACCATTCCCATCCATAATTACCACTTTTCATCACTTAAACCCACATTTCCTTGTCTCTTAGGATTTTAGGGTGTATTGACCCAATAATGGGTTGTCCCTCATTCTATGGGAAGAAGGGGTTGAAGGCCCAAAGGGATTGTTGTTGGGTAAAAGATAAAATCCTACTTATAAACCTTCCATATGTTTCACCTAGGGATCCCAAAAGAAAGTAATGAAATGTTTCTCTGTAAAAAAGGGGGAACCCAAAAGAATAATATAATTCTTAGGATATTAGTTTGAGGATAGGAGGTTTCATCACAAGTCGACCTATCATGATCATGGGTATCTAGCGGTATGACATTACCATCGTCTGGCCACCAAGCTAGGGTAGTGTCTCTCATTCGCACAACTGAGAGAAAGGGGGTCTCATCACGAGCCATCCTTCTCATTTCTGTAAGGTATTTGTGAGTGACACCGTCATTATCTAGATACCACACCAGGATAGTGACCTTCAACTCATCCTTTAAAACATGTAAGAATCAAGAGAATGGAAATAGGATGGGCTTGAAAAAATTGGATTGCAAAGGAAGGTGCTACACACCCTCTACAAAGGCACCCATGAATGAGACACTACAACCCCTTGTATGTCATGAAACCCATGCCCATTGAGCCTTGATCCTTAACCACTTCATCTAATTCACATGAATTAGAGAGGGATCACTTGGGAAACACTCCTTGACCTAGGGAAAGATCTATGCGATAGGACACCTTGTGAACCCTCCCATATCCAAGCTTGGCAATTTGCATAATTCCTTTGAGCACTTACTTGTTTGACAGAGTGATACTTGATGCATGTTCTTAGGTGGCACATTTGTTGATTTGATTTACTCATCATGATATTTTGACTTGAGATCCTTTGAGAGCATTCTTATTTGTCTTTGCAGGACCTAGTTGGTGGAAAGTTTTGGACGAACAAGCCTAGCTTGGGATTCCATGGGGATTGAATCCCACAGGTTGGATTCCAAAGGACTAAATACTAGATGATATATACATACCTTCAAAGGCCTAGAATACAACCTAGAAGACATGACCTAGCCCTCACATGCCAAACGTTTTTCTTAGGAGAGGAAAAACATCACCCTTGGAGGCATGACATTACCTAGGAGGGCTAGGGTTTGGTGGTGAAGTTATTGTTCATTGACAAATGGAAGTTTTGAGGAGATGAAGGCTCTAACCATGCAAAGATGACCTAGATGATTGACATGTGGCCTTTGGAGGCCTAATGATGCATCTGCAACTCCAGCGATTTTCTCCTAGTGTCAAAATGTCCCCTAAAGAGGTGACATCACCTTAAGTTAGGGTTTCTTTTGGTGTAAAAGTGAATTTAAGGATGAATTGTTTAATATTATTTGGTTGCAAGGGATAAGATAAGGGTTTTGGACCCCTTTTCCTATGTTTTAACCTTTTTAATGTGGACAAATTGTGTTAGTGACATTTTGTATAAATATAGATCATAAAATCTCATTTTAAATCACAACTCTCCCATTTTGAGAAGGATTGGACTGAAATTTTTGCTATATTTGGTTAGTTTCTCTCTTTGTCTCTTGTGTATGGCTATATGTTTGGTTGTTGGTTTATGGAAGTGATGCTCTAGCCTTGGAAGGAGCTTCTTTGCTATTGTGGTGGTTTATCTTAGCATTTTCCTTGACTTGGTAAGTCTTTTTCTTTGCATTGTATTATCATTTGTGTTGAATACAAGGTCATTTTCCTAGATCTAGGTGGTAAGTATAAGGGAATACACCCCCACCTTAGGCCCAAAATTTTTATGCTTAAAGTTTATTGGTTTAACAAGGTTTTTCTAAGAGAAGTATAAGTGCATACACCCTCTTAGCTTAAACCCTAGCTAGGGATACATTCCTTGGGGAGTAGGAGGATTTAAACCCCCAAGGAGGTATTACCTCTAGATATTTATTTGCTTGACTCCATTATCCCAATCATTAAAGGAACTAGTCATTATTTGTTGCATTGGAGAAATAAATTGTTGCCTTGGTAAACATGAAATTTTCAAGTTTTGAAGATGTCTCTTTGGGAAGTTGTTCCTTGAGACTTTGGCTCTCTTGACTCATTGAGGCACCCCCTTTCTACTATTAATTCTTGATGTCATTATAAAAATAACCTACAGCCATTAGGGTTGCAAAAAACTAAGTCTCTAACCCCTCATAATGCCTAAACTAAACCTAGGAATTTGCTACATTTTTGCCCTAAATCTCTATTATCCCTAGCAAATTTATTGAGCTAGTTAGAAGTAGATTTCAGTGGCTGGTTTTTCTACTATAAAGCTTGGTCATAAGGCTGATAAATATCACTTCAGTAATATTTTGTTTCATCCTTGCTTTGGTGCTAGAATATTTCTTTATCGTTGTTAAAGTTAAGCTAGCTTTCGCTAGCTTGTTTCTTGCTTATACAATCATACCTTTAGCACTTATTTTGCATATTTTACTATATTTTATGAGTTTATATACATATTTTACTTTTTCTACAATTAGCGACATCAAGCTTAACTTGATTTTCCAACTAACATATTTCAAGAATCCTTGGTTTTCATTGTGTATTGGGCAGGTACTTTACTCTCGGTAGGTCACTCAACTCACTTGGAAACCCTTAAGCCTTCCTAAGATACTTTTCCAAAATATCCCTACCATTTAGAATTGATCTCTAGGGACATCCATTCATACTTATCATTTTCCATCTCAATTCCCCCCTAGGGTCACCAGGATTCCCCCCTTGAGGTGAATATCTCACCTCTAAAGTGATGGGAACACCTGCCTAATATGACAGTGGGTAGGTGCTCTCTACGTTGTCACCAATTGGTGGTTGGGTCAGGATTTTCCCAACCTACAACTTGTGTGATAACATTTTGGCACCATTTTCAGGGAGGATTTTGAATCCTCTTCCGAACCCTAATGACACTTTGTAAATATATCCCATATCCTCTTCCCTAGCTTGCCTGGCGACTCCACCTAAAGGAAGTTCCTTTTCCACCCTTGATGAGCTCTTTTTGAAGATCATTTGGTGACACTACCTTCCAAGAACCTGCCTTTTCCTTTCCCCCCCTTTCCCTCTTTTGATGAGCCTTGAGCTCATCTGGTGACTCCATTTAGGTATTACCCTAAGTAATGGAAACCTGACTCTATGGCAGTTTCATGAATCATACAAGGCCTTGGATCTCGAATCTGTTGATGGATATATAAATAATTGCCTGATAAACCAATTTGATGTCCTCCCAAAGTTTGATGGTAATCCATTGTCGGTCGTAGCACACATTGTTGAGCTTACCAGATGCATCTACTATGCAAATGTACTACATGAATATGTATGCCTATAGTTGTTCTTACTATCCTTGGGAAATCTAAAAAGGGATTGGATCAAGAATTATTGCAAGACAAGAAGTATATATTCTTTAATGATCCTCATAAGAGAGTTCCTTAAACGTTGGGGACTAGAAGCTCAATTTCTTTAAGATATAATTCCGGACCTAGAGGACACCTTTTCAAGAGAAGGTTTTGACCTTGATCCTATTTAATTCTTGAGAGAAATGCTTCTTCTAGAGTTTGTTGAAACAACAATTGAAAGACAAGAAGTTGACAAGAGAAATGAGGAAAGTTTTGAGTTCCTCAAGGAAATCATAGAAGATGATGAATTTTGTGAACAACGAATAGAAATATTTCCTAACAAGGGATTTCTATTTAAGTTTTTTCAACAGAGAGAAGAAGAGTACGATGCCATCCTAGAAACTTCTAAGGAAAGGCCTACCCTAAATTCATCTTGGGAAGTGTCCATTGAATACTTTGGAATAACATCATTATACGACTATGTGACCAAGAAGTATGGGTACTAAGAAAAATTCCCAAATAACGATGAACCTCTCTCCATGCCCAAGGATTCCTACAAAATCGTTAGATATCAACATCAATATGATGAATTCTTTGATACTATTTATGAATATTTGATTAAATAAAAAATCCATGGAGAAATTTTTGAAGAAAAAGAATACATTGATGAGAAGAAGGAGACATTGATGTCTATGCTACTACCATGAAGAAGAAGATGTCCTTCTGCCTTGTTTTCCTCCTACATGTGAAGTTGAAGAAACAACTAGACTCCATAATGAAGAATTTGAAGATCATGTTGAAGTTTCTCCAGCCTCTTCTCTTCATGCACACAAAGACAAAGAGATGATCATCTATGTTGATGTTTTTATGATAGAACCTTTAGACATGGTTGATGAGCATATAGACACTTTCATATAGACTGGGAGACGTAGATGGGATTTGGGTTGTTTCATTTTTTATGAAGAGACTATCTACAACTTTCAAGGAACCTTTCAGATAAAGGATACAAAAATCATTTCTTCATAGGATATATTTTTATAGCCGGATGGTCCATATATGTGCCAACATGATGATGATATGGTTACAAATTTGTTTTTTCCATTCGAGGATGACCCATTGCATCATTTTCAGGATGATTTTCAGCCATCCCTTGTGAGTTATGATCCATATTTATTTCATGAGTATTTTCATCCATCATGCTCAAAGTTTGATAGACACCATGTCACAGCCATCCCGGGATACTCCTAGGTTCAGACTACCAAACAAAAGTACTTTCATGTTGAGACTTTTGGTGTGGAATTACAGATAAAGAAGCAACAAAATGTTTCTCTAGACATAAGGTTGTGCCTTACTGCATTTCCCCTTGTTTGGGAAATCAACAGGTTTTATTGGGATCTCTTACCCTTTCTTAGCCTTCAAGGAGAAGTGATTTTCTGAGTGAAGATGAAGATGAGTCATTGTCTATATATGGTATCCCTATTCATAGATGGATTTATCAGGCTTGTGGATACACTTTTAGGAAGGATGATCATGCTTATGGTCTCTCTTTCTAGTAGTATTTCTTCCCTCCCACCCATCTCCATGAGTTTTATTTCATGATCGATTATGTGTGTATTTATACTCATGATTACTATGTGCTTGAATTATCTGTGTTGTATTACATTATTAATAATAGGGGGAGATACTTTAATGAGATGATCAGTTGGTTTCACTAGTTGTATGAATTCACCTAACATCACCCATCACTTAATCTTCAAGGCCCCCATGCCCCAGGAAAGTAGCTAGGTTATATTGCTTTATTTTCATTTGAATATTTATTTGATCATATTAATTTATATGTATTTCATATTCATTTTTTCTCTACTTTCATATTGATTTCATGCTTAGTTTAGAAATTTAAAAAAAATGTCAAAATGTTTCTTTTCTAGATTAGTTTTCATTTCGGATTTTTATGTATATGGATGAAGGGTTATAGCACCACCCTAGATGCTCTTATTTTTTTGTCCAAGTTTTGGCAGGAACAGGTCTACCAGGAGATGTTGTGGTTCTCATGCACTCCACAGCAAGCACACGTTGCCAAGTAGGAGTCAAATGTTATCCCCATTTTGTGGGATAAGTAAGGAGATTATGTCTCAAGGCCCTTAGGTTGTATAGATAGATTTACAAGAGGCCACATGACCATCAATATCCACTTGCAAAAATAGAGGCCCTTCTCACCACCAAAAATTTCATGATTTTCAGATGGCATCCACCACACCAACTGGCTTTCGAAAGGCATTGGACCTTGATCCATGATGTACAAGTCAGGTATTATGGTGAGTGTCATTTCAATGTTTGAGGAATTTGAGTATGTTGTATCTTAGACTGCTTTATATTTAATAGCATATGCTTGGACATTATGCCTTTTTCCATGTTTCACCTTGGTGGTTGACATTGCGCCCTAGTAAGTGGTCTTTCTTGGGAATGGGTTTTCTACTAGGAACTCTCTTGAAGATTCATCGTACTGTTCCCAGCCATACTTACCACTTTTTATCACTTAAACCCCACATTTACTTGTCTCTTGGGACTTTAGGGTGTATTGACCCAAGAAGGGGTTGCCCCTCATGTTGGATTACTGAGAGGGGGGGGTGAATAAGTAATAGAGAAATTGAATCCTTTTTAACCAAATAATCCAAGTGTTATGTCAATGTAGAATTATCATCCAATAATGAGCAATGAACAAATGAACAATCACACACATACATAGTACACCAATGTTTTACGTGGAAACCCAAATTGGGAGAAAACCACATAATGCTTTTTCTTATATGTCTTGAAGAATTACATTCATTGGAAGCACCAACTTCCTTTTTTTTTCAGTTGCAATTGGAAGGAGGCTCCAACCCCCTAGTTTCTCAGGATACAACCTGAGGGAAGCTTCAACTCCCCAATTCTCTGGCTACAACCAGAGGGAGGCTACAACCCCCTATGTTCTTCGGCTACAATCGGAAGGTGGATACAACCACCTGTCCTTGCCCCGTCCTACCACCCTGAAGTAGAAGTAGAATGATGGAACCGCTATCAACCTATGACTGTGAGATATATTGTTGTAAACCTGTACCAATAAATATGAACCATGCATCAACCA
>JASDQU010259924.1:0-15709 GCA_032191745.1 Picea mariana
CATAGCCGTGGAGTTTGTTTGCCCTTTTGCTGGTTGAATTTGTCAAAACGTCACTCCTTGGCTAGCTAACCTGCAGACAACAGAATTTATATAGGGCTGACGTCACACCCTTTTTGATCTTTGTTTGTACTTACAACGTTGTGACATTTGGCAGCTCCTTTGATAGACATTGAGTTAATCATTGCATCTGTAAGCTAATTTGCCAAAACGTTTTGCTCTTTGTCTCTCTTTTTGACCTATTGATTAAGACTGACGTCACACCTGTAGCAGAAAATAGTATAGGTGACGCAACAACATATTGTATGTGAGCTAATTTGACATATTTATTGCATTAATGATATGATACAAGGTCTAATATTGAACATTGAATGATCTTGTCTTTTTATGCATTTATTGGTGAAGTAATACAAATCTTTGACTTTGTTAGGCCATCATTGACTTCGTCAATAATAGCATTTGATCATGGGCTCACATATATGATAAAGATAGTCATTTATATCTTGAAGTACTAACCCACTGCAAGCATACATTCTAGTTATTTGTCTTGTCTCGCAAACAGGTGCATCTTCAGTGGATCTTTCTCCTTGACTATCTCATTTGGGCAGCAATCTGTGAAAGGGAACTTTTTTGACTTGGTCCATTACCCTTTAGCCCTTCATTGACCCAGATTGCTTAGGGACGTCTCCCTTGGACTAGCCCTCCTAAATAGAAAGAGCTCCCCATCGAGGTGACAGTGGGTGGGAAAGCTCCTGTTACGCCGGTTTCAAGCCCTGACTCAAGCTCCTTAGACCTTTCCTACAAACCGTGCGATAACAGACCCAATTAATCAAGCAAATGAAAATTAACCATGCCAATCAAATTAATGCTTTGCAAAATAGATTGATCACTATGGAGAGGGCACAAACTAGTAGATCTCATCATAAGCCAAATGATAAGTGGCCAAAGAGACCTCCTCCACATGATCAAAGGCCACCTAATCCTTTTGAGTCCACCAATTTGGTAGATCATCAAGCCATACCTTATTGTACACCTTGTGGTGAATTTCATGAGGAAATGACTTGTCTAGTTTTTCTTGAAGGTTGTGATGAAGATGACTATGGTAATCAAGGAAATGGACAAGTTAATATGTGTGGTAGGAAGTATAATGTTGAAATGTATGATTGGATGCAATTTACTGAACAAGGTAGTAGTGTAAGTTGCATGAATAATGTTGATAGGACAACTGAAAATTTTGGGCCTAAGCCCACACCCCAACAAGTTTTAGAAATGGATAAGTATAGAGACATTACCTACCAAAGGAATGGAAACAAAAATCAAGATAGAAATCAAGGAAACATTCCCAAGGTAGTACAAACCCCTCCTAAGTCAAATGTGCATGCAAATTCAGATTTAAATATTGACTTGGGTGGATGGTTAAGTAATGCAAAAATGTTGGTTCCTCTTTTTGGAAATCATGAAGATCCCTTTTCAAAGGGAAAATTACTTAAAGCCATAGAAGATCCTCCTCAAAATATTGTTGATAGACAACCAACAATAGCTTACCCAGATGCACCAGTAATTTTGCAGAATTGGAATAGGGGGAATGAAAAGAATCAACCTTTTTTCCTTTTTCTACTTGTGAAGAATAAAGTGCTTCATAATTGCATCCTTGACTCGGGGGCTAGTTCAAATGTTTTGACTAAGAAGGTAATGGAGCAATTAAACTTAATGATATTTAGACCTTACCATAACATTTGTGCCATGGACAGTAAAATTATTAAAGTGTAAGTTTTAAACCTGTTAAGTAAAGCAATGCATACATATTCTTAAGCAAACAAGAAATTAATCAATGGCTCATACACATAGTACACAAAGATTTACGCTGGAAACCCTTAACCGGGAGAAAACCAGCCTTCCTTGGTGCCACACCTTTCAACTCTTCATTGTATTTAATTTCACCATTCAACATACAATATTTACAATGTTTTAGGTATTCTGTAGCTACCAAAACCCTAATCCCTTAATCCGAGATTAATTTAGAAAACTGCTAAAAATAGCAAAATCCACCAAAAAAAAAAATTATATGGCGCTGCCCTGAACCCTGTCGGCTTCGGGCTACCGCCTAGAGCCGAACTCTGCGCGTAACCAGGGGGGGGCAAACCTGGCCCCCCTGGGACTCCCCAGGAAAGCACCTAGCACACACGACATAGAGCGAAGGAAGTTGGGATCGTCAGACACAGTTGTCGAATCTGACACGCCCACACACACACATGCAAAGAATATAACACATACCCAACATAAAGTGCATGGATTAATCAAGAGTTTGCAAGTACACTTAGCTGTTTTTCTAGACATCATGGTTGAAATGGATATTGTTGTAATAGATGTACCTGATGGTTGGGGAATGTTGCTTTCTAGGAAAACAACTGCAGATTTGGGGGGTAATTTACAAATGGATTTAACTTATGCTACCATCCCTACTCCAGATGGAAATACTTTTAAGTTGAATAGAGAATTGGAAAGGAGGTATCATGTTGAAGACCCATGGAATCCTAGGAATGAATTAAAGTAAAGAGAGGATGATCTTGGTAATTATGCTATTTTATCTAACTCTATAGTGCCTTTAGAAGAAGAAATTAAAGATGATAGAGTTGATGAAATTTTGATGGTGCTTTTTCTAGAGCTGGAAAAGGTGCAGGAATAGTCATTCAATCTCCAAATGGTCAAGAATTTAAGTTTGCTTATAGATTGGAGTTTGATGCAACTAATAATGTGGTTGAGTATGGGGCTTTGTTGCTTGGTTTGGAGGTTCGCAATGATATGGGTGTCAAATGTTTGAATATCAAGGGGGACTCAGATTTAGTCATTCAACAACTTAAGAATAAGTTTGCTTGCAAGTCAGAAAGATTGAAAAAATATAGGAATGCAATATGGGACTCCATTGAAGATCTTGATGCTTTGAATCTTATTGCTATTCCTAGTGAACAAAATTCTAAGTTTGATGAGCTAGTTGTAGCTGCTTCCACACTTCATCTTTCCCATGAGTTGATTAAAGAGAATATTTCTGTGGAAGTAATTTTTAGACCCTCAGTTCTAGATAATATGGATCATTGACAAATTTTTGATGATGATAAACATGTTATTAGGTTCTTGACTCAAATACAAGAATTTTTTGATTTTCATGTCAATGATAAAGAGGAGGGTTGTAACTATACAAAAAATGACAATAAGGCTAATCCAGTTCCTAGGCACCTTATTGCACAAGAAAATATATTTGATAGACAAGATGGCCACAAGCATAAGGAATAATCAAATGATAAACCATGTGACCACTTGGAGGTCAACATAGGAAGTGATAAAGAGCCTAGGATGGTGAAAGTAGGTAAAAGCACCCCTATAGAAGAAAGAAATGAAATTATCAAATTGTTAAAGGAATATAGGGATGTTTTGGCTTTCACTTATGATGAACTCAAGGTCTATAGGGAGGATGTGATTCAGCATGTGATTCCATTGAAGGAAGAAACTAAGCCCTTTAGACAAAAATTGAGGCAAATTAACCCCAAGTTAGCTCCTTTGGTCCAACAGGAGTTACAAAAAATGTTAGCAACAAGAATTATAGCCCAAACTAGACATTCTTCATGGTGTTCAAACTTGGTTGTTGCTAGGAAGAAGAATGGTAAAATTGGGCTATGTATTGATTTCAGAAACTTAAATATTGCATGCGCAAAAGTCAATTATCCTCTTTCCAAGATGGAAACATTACTACAAAGAGTAACAAGATCAAGAAACGATTTCAATGCTTGATGGATTTTCGGGATATAATTAGATTAGAGTTAAGGAGGAAGATAGGCATAAGACTACTTTCACTACTCCATGGGGTACCTTTGAATATTTAAGAATGCCTTTTGGTTTATCTAATGTTGGAGCTACTTTTCAAAGAGCTATGGATTATGCTTTTAGAGGGTTGATTGGAAAATTAATTGAAATATATCAAGATGATTTGACATTTTTTTCTAAGGATGGGAAGAGTCATATTGGTCATCTTAGACAAGTTTTTGAAAGGTGTAGAGAGTTTGGAATTTCCTTAAATCCTGCTAAGTCAGTTTTTGGGGTAACAAAAGGTAAACTCTTGGGCCATATAATTAAAAACATTTCAGGATATTAAAACTGCCATATCTAAAGCTCCCGTTCTTATTAGTCCAGATTATTCTAAGGAATTTCAGATTTTCTTTTTTGCTTCTGAAGATACTATTGCTGGTGTGTTGCTTCAGAAAAATGATCAAGGCCATGATCAACCCATTGCATATATGAGTAGGGCCTTGTAGAATGCAGAATTAAAGTATCCAATGTTTGAGAAACAAGCATATGCCTTGGTGAAGTCACTTAAACATTTTAGAGTCTTCATTGGATATTCCAAGGTGATTGGTTATGTGCCTAGTTCACCAGTTAAAGATGTGTTATCTCAGTCAGAAGGATTAGGCTCAAGGGGTAGATGGATTGCAAAAATCCAAGAGTATGATTTGAAATCAAACCCACCAAGTTGGTTAAGGGTCAAGGTTTAGCCAAAATGTTAACTAAAGGGAATGAAAGGGCCTTGGGTATGATTTATCATAACAATAATCAAGAGATCTCCCCTAATTTATTAAAGCTAGAACAGGTTGAGTGGTATGCAGATTGCCAGATATTATCTTCTATCTTAAGAATCTCACATGTCCAAGTCATCTGGTGGGTCATAAGAAAAGGGCTTTGAGGTTAAAATCTTCTAAGTATGTCCTCACTAGAGATGGATTAGGATGGAAAAATATTGATGGAGTTATCCTTAAATGTGTGGATGATGTTGAATCAAAGAAACTAGTGGATGAATTCCATGCTGGATTTTGTGGTGGACACTTTGCTGCTAAAACTACTACACACAAAATCCTTAGAGAAGGATATTATTGGCCCACAATCTTTTCAGATGTGCATCAATTTGTTAGAAAGTGTGAGCCTTATCAACTTTTCACAGGAAAGCAAAAGTTAGCCGCCCTCCCCTTGCAACCAGTTGTGGTTGAAGCACTTTTTTAGCAGTGGGGTTTGGACTTCATTCGAAAGTTCAAGGATAATTCAAGTAATGGGTATTCATGGGTTACTACAGCTACAGATTACTTCATCAAATGGGTAGAAGCCATTCCCACAAAGTCAGCAACTGAAAAGGTTGTTATGGATTTCCTTGAAGATAGGATTATTACTAGATTTGGGGTGCCTTCAAAAATAGTGATAGAAAATGCTAAGGCTTTTTGTTCAACATAAATGTCTTCCTTTTGTTTCAAGTATGGTATTATCTTGTCACATGCATCATATTACTATCCCCAAGGAAATGGTCAAGTAATAAAAATTTAATGACCATAGTTAAAAAAATAGTTGGAGAAAACAAAAGATCTTGGGATAGTAAGATTAAACATGCATTATGGGCTGACATAATTACTAAGAAAACAATAACAGGGAAAAGTCCTTTTGAGTTAGTGTATGGTTTGGAGCTAGGCTGCGGGGGAGTGCCCCCCCCCTCTCAAGCCCCCGTTCCCGAAGCGCGTTTCCTAAGGGAGCGTTTAGGAATCGCGCTCCCTACCCAAGGAGCGTTGCGCTCCCTAAGCGCTCCCTCCATTAAAATAACGCTCCCTATGGATTCCCCTTAAATTTGCGCGTGTGAGGCAAGAGAGGGTATTTTTTTGTTTTGTTTTGGGAGTGAGTGGGAACCAAGACAAGGTTCCATAAGAGAGGAAAAGGTATGGTTAGGGTTTCTAAGGGAATAAAACACTGACTCACTCTATTTTTCTCTCATTCTATTTCTTATTTCACTCATCTTTGCTAGGAGGGTTTTGAGAGGGTTCTTGCTAGTTATTGATGGGATTGAGGGAAGATTGAAGGAGAATGAAGGGAGATTTGAGAGCTTGGAAGGGATAGGAGAACTTGGAAGGAATATTGAAGGCTTCCATAGGGAGATTGGAGAGCTTGGAAGAAAGATTGAAGGCTTCCATTTGTGAGAGCTTAGAAGGGAGATTGAAGGCTACCATAGTCATATTCAACCACCATTGGAGAGATAAAGAGGTAGGCTNCTCTTTCCCATTTCTCCTCCATCATTCTATTGCAGGTAGCAAGTTATTATCAAGGTTCAACAATCATGATGATGATGTCAATGTGGTATGTCATTTTGGTTCCATTTTTTATTTTGATGGTGGTGGTGGGAACTTCACGTTGAAATAACGATGATAGTGACGAAGAAATAGAAGTGGACAACACAGACTAAGGAGAGGAGGAAGGAATTACACACCTCTGTGGAAGTATGTCACAAGGCTTGGGGGAGGTAAAAGGGGGTGGAACCACAAAATTTACATGTCACCATTTTCATACAAAATACATAGGTGCCTATACCCGTGTGAGAAAGCATATGTATGGGACTATGTACTAGGATGAAGGTAAGAGTATAGGAGTCAAAACTTGTGTGAGCGTGCCACTCGAACATAGACCCAAATACTAAAGGGGAGAGGAGGAAACACAAAACAAATCCAAAAGACCAAAGGTTGAATGTGAGAGTGCACAAAGAATGTTCACCGGTCGATGTGCATCCCCCCATGCTAGTGCATTCTCGCCTTCGTCTTCAGGGCGTAAAACACTATCATATTTCCTTGACGGGGGTTGTAGAGATGATGTGGATGCAAATTGTTTTAGGTTTCTCTATGCATGTGGTATATACCATTCAATGTTCTTCGCTCGCCATATTGGCATGAAATGCTAGAAGTCATCAATGGTGCCCCTAAAGGATACATGAGCCCCGAGTATGACAAAGCTGGAACCTTGGGACTTGACAGGGAAAGAGCCAAAATCCAAGGTGCTCTAGGAAAATTTACAAATGATTGGAATTGACATCGGGTATCAATTGTATCTAATGGTTGGAAAAATGTGAAAGACAGGCCATTGATGAATATTCTTGGTGTGTTTGCTAGTGGTGTGGTCTTCCTTTCAACCCATGACTACTCAGATCGCTACAAGATCTGTATTATTATTGCAGATGCCTTGATTGAAACCATTCAAGATATTGGGCCCGAGAATGTGATTCATGTCGTCACTGATAATGTTGTTAATTGTAAGGCAACAGGAGCAATCATTGAGGATAAATACCCTTCTATATTTTGGTTAGGATGGAGCCATGGTTTTAGAGCACTTGGAAGCATAACTTTTGGGTGATCATGATGGTGATCATATTCTTAGAGGAGACTTGCCACCCCCATCCACTAGCAGCGTTCCAGATGCATCAATTTTTCCTTTATCTTCACAACGTCCATTGTCACGTGGGGGCCATTCAGCTGCTGGATGTGTTCCACAAACACTTCCAAGTTCCACCTACTCCTCTTCTTCAAACTCAAAGAGCACGGTAAAAGAAACTAGAAGTTTCTCGTGGCAAGAGGAAAACTTAGAGCATAGTACTTAGTACTTGCTAATATATATTAGATCTCTTTTTATTTTTCTTTTTTATAAGTAGTATCTAGAACTTAGTACTGTCTTGACTCTTTATTATGGCTTATTCCGTAAACAATGAAGATATGAACATTATATGACAATTTACCTTTGAAGTTTGAATTTTGAAATTTGAACTATTGACTAAATCTTACAACTCTTTGGTAATAAATATGGTGCTCTAGAGTCTATTTTATTTTGTGGTTGATGTTGTCTATTACAATCTATTGATGACAAATGTTTATGGTTGATTTTATATGCGTACTAAATGGTTGATTCTTTAATCATCATCAGTAATCAATTAGTTAAATGATCTTATATCTATGTTTTCATGTTTTTTGAAATTGATTCGCCATTTTGCATGCCTTTTTTTATATATGCATCAATATATATATTTTTTATGTATTATATAAAAAACGCTCTCGAAACGCTCCTGCTCCTGGAAATTTTTGAAAATTGACGCTCCCGCTCCCTGCTCCCAACAACTTTGGTTTGGAGGCTAGGTTGCATGTGCACCTTAGACTTCCTACTTATGGTTCAATTCAAGATTTTTCTACAGAACAGGATGCAGTTCAGAACAGGGTTCATCAGATTATAGAGCTAGATGAAAACAAAAGGTGGTCTTATGATCATAATTGCAGAAATTAGAGTAAGGTTAAGAAAGCTTTTGATAAGTCAGCAAGGCAGAGGGACTTTATAGTTGGGGATACTGTTTTATTATGGGATAAAGGCAGAGAGAAACTAGGAAAACATGGCAAGTTTGACAGTTTGTGGTTGGGTCCATATGTGATCCGGAAAATAACAGGTCCTAATTCTTTCCATCTCAGCCATTTGGATGGTGAGCCCATTAATATTCTGAGGAATGGACAACAACTCAAACTCTTCTTCAGATGATGGACAACTTGGTGTCCAAAGGGGCACCCTCTATAACATATCTCTAACCCTTCTCCTTTATTTTCAGTTTTGTATTATTTCATTCATTATGTAATTATGTTACTTAGATGTTTTATTGTATTATAGTTTCATTTTGTAATTGTTGTACAATAGTTATTTCATTATGTAATTATTGTTTATAACATTTTATTATTCATTTTATACTTGTATTTATGTTGGGTATTGGAGAGCACTTTGTTTTGTAGATGCTATATTCTCGTATGCTCTCCTTCCCAAATGAAGATCAAACACATGTCCCCATGTGGATCTAGATGTTCACCACCTATTTCAACTAGGGGGTTTGTTATCCACCGAGTTGCACTAGATGGATTTGAAGATGAGCCGCCAGAGACTGAGCAGACAGAGGCTCAGAAGTTAGAGTTCACAGATTCAACAAGTCTTTTTAAGGACCACCTTTTTTTGCATTTCCATCCCTCTGGGCCATTGTAATAAATGATTTGAGCATGAAAGTTGTAAAAGACTATTGGCCACCTAAGACCTGGGCACGAACATGTACTCTAGAGTGTTTTTTTTTCACTTGTTAATTATTTTTTCCCTGCTTTAGTGGGTGATTAATAATTTCTAAGTTTTTTCACTCAAGACTGACTCCAAAGATGGAGTATGTGCTGGTGGTTAGGCCTTGGCATGGTATAACCAATGTCTAGTGTCTAAATGTATATGAGTTCATGCTAGGTCATGTCTATTGAGTCATATGGAAATAGCGCTAGGTCCCCATATGTTTTTTTTTAATGTTTTAGTCAAATAATAAATTTTCCGCAAAATGAATTTTTTTTAATGTAAAGTCAATAAATTGTAAAAATATGGCATCAGTCATTGTCAGATGCCATGTTTGTGCTCGTTTTATAAACCAGAGCACCTTTTAGACACCTATTCCCCTTCTGTCTAGGCAAAAAAGTTATTTTAATTATTCAAAAATGTATTTCTCTCGAAAAAACACAGAAAAAGGGTCTTTTAATTAAATTCCCTAAATTTTAGGAAAATTGCTAAAAGTTAGGAAACATGTAGGGGACATGTTTTTTCCTTGGTTTTCGATCAACTCAGAGCAAGGATGAGTTCACTAGAGAGGAAGGTGACTTGGTTGATGATGTGTACAAGGGAGATAATCCCAATGCTAGGACTTTACCTCCCCTTCTAGGTGGCGCATTTGCAAGAGATGGTGCACATCCCGATGTGGGAACTCGCCCTCACACTACACTTCCACTCCACCTCACTCCTATTTGCTCTCACTTCACTCCACCTCTACCTCCATCGCTCCACTCCACCTCACTTCGTTTCACTTCACCTCTCCTTTACTCATTGCGCATATCTACTCTTCCACATGCGCCACTCCCTCATCACTTGCACATTCCCTCTTGGAATTGTCACCCGAACTATGTTAAATAGAAGGCGACCCCTATCCATTTAGCTAGTTGAAGTTTGGGCGACCTTGTTATACACTGTTGTAATATCTTTCTTGTATTGAAATAAAAGAGACTTTGGAGGTCAATCTATTGGTGTTTGGTGCTCATGTGTGGATGGATGTTGGATACATATTGAGGTGATGTTGCTTTGATTTCTTGCATTTATGTATTGTGTAATTTGGCTAATCGTAAGGGTACTGTTATCTAATTAGAGTGGATTCTTTAGCTTGTTTGCTTTAATAATCCATTTGTTTACTTATATTTGAAGCTTGTATTGCATATATTGTTTTTGTTTAAACTAATGTGCAAATGAGGTTTCTTGTGTAGGAAACACCAGGTTTACAAGTATTTGCAAGTGTTTTTTGTAGCATGCAAGATCCAGTCCTTGGAGAAGCAAAGGAGCTAGTTTGCATCTAGTGTTTGTCCAAGATTTCGAAAGAAGACGTCCTCCCTCTTCCTCACACCAAAGGGATTCCATAGCCCAAAGAGTTCCACGCTCAAGCGAAGGCTCCAAAATCAGAAAAATTCTTCTTCCTCTCTCTTTACTTTCTTGCATGTTAACTAGATTTGATTTAAAAGATTAATTTTAGCATCTAGTATTGCATGCATAAAATCTTAGATCTAGTTTCAATTCTTTCTCATTTAAAAGAGTAGATCTAAGCTAGTTTTTGTTGCAATTTTCTATAAATTTTTATCTAAATCTTAAGGTAGAAAGTTGCTCTAGTTTGCATTGCAGATCAAGCTAATTAGGAGTTTTATGCTTGCTGTTTCGGGACAGAAAACAAAAACATCTAAAAGAGCTTAGTTTAGGATCATTTAAAGTTTCAAAAAACCTCTAAAAAATTGTATTTTTGCATAAGAAAAGAATCAGAAATTTTTGGTCAAGTTTTCCATTTTGTATTTTAGTTTCTTAAAGTGTTTTTCATCATTTTCTAATCGTATTCTTTGCTAGTTTTTAGCAGGTCCATCATAAAGCAAGGGGAAACTCTGGCGAAATCGAAGCTAAAGTGAAGAAAATTGAGCCCAAGTTGGAACCCTTGAAGACCAGGACCTTCAGAGAACTTATTGTAATAATTTCTTTTAGTTTGATCCATTCTCTAAGGGTCCAAAGTTTCAAAAAAGAGAAAAGGAAGAACTCAGTTCTCGATTGTAATAGGCCTAATAAAAGCGGGCCCTTGGAGCCCAGTTTCTTCATCCCCGTTAGGGGGATTGGTGTGTGGTGTGCTTGTCATTTATTTATTTCCTTGCAAGTCTTATTATCTGATCTCACAAACACACATAAGCATAAAGAAATCAATCATACACAACACTTAAGCTTAAAAGTAAATTTTAATTTTTTATGCATGATTAACTTAGATTTAATTTTTTGCTCCCAACAATAAATCTTGCAAAGCTTTATTTTCAGTTTCAAGTTTTTCAAAGTTTATTTATTTATTTCAAAGTTTAAAATAAACCTTCCCTGCAATTACCGGTGTATGCTCTGAACCCTTGCGAGCCTAACTCGATCCTGGGATTCATCAGAACCAAAGTTGTTTGTGCGGAGTAGTTTAATTAGGGAAATCTCAATAGTTGCTACTTTAATGCGCGGTAAAACGACTAAGGGGAGTTTGTGAAGTCAGACGAGAACTTTGAGATCTAAGTTCTCTCCGTGTTGGACATCCGACACCCTTAGTGAACTTACTGGTGAGGTCCTGGGGCTTAGATAGGTTCTCCGCAAGTTTCCAAACAAAGAGGTAGCCTCTAAATAGGCCACATATCTATCATTAATCTACTCTCAATTTAACCTTAATAAAACACGCGATCAATAACTGCCCTCGACACTTTTAAGGTGCTAGTTTTATGGTTATATTTTTATGTCTATGAGAAGTATATTTCATTCATGTGTGATTGTCTAATGAATTTATCAATCTTACAGAACTTGTATCCTACTTGGTTTATGCACGTATCTTTATGGATAATGCTTTATATGAGTATCTCATCCGATGAATGATAAATGTTGAATGCTTATGTTTTATTTGCAATAAACTCTTAGAAATAGTTCTTTTGCTTAAAATAGTTTAAAGAGCCTTAGTATTTTTGTTAGGGACTACCCCCCTTGGCTTCACTAGGAGTTGGCCTAGACGGAGGAGTTGAGGATCAGGTGACAACACCTTGACTCGAGACTTGCCCCCAAGGACACACTAACTGGATTGAAGATTTCTTCCATGATAGCCCAAGTGTGTATAAGGTGACAACATTTTTAGCGCCGTTGTCGGGGATAAATCTTTCCATTCTCAGAATATGACCTTGTTTTCCTTTTTGTTTTACTTAGTTTTTTATGCTTGTTGTTTATCAGATTTAGACTCAATCATCTGGCGAATCCACTAATTTCTAATTTGACTAAGTATTCTACAAGAAGGAATTCAGAAGGCTTAGTTGACTTCATTCTCGAACCTGAACAGGTTTATAGAAGGAGGTTAGCCAAAGCATTTTCTCGTAGAATCCTTAGTCATTTAGGCTCTGAGTCCATTTCTGATATCCACTTGTTTTTTGTTAGTGATAGTTTTATTTCAGAAATGACAATTTATGATCCTTGTGATTTTACTACAATAAACTATTATCCTCATGCAATTCTAGAAAAATCCATAGAAAAATTACCTAGCTTTCAAGGCAATAATGCTATTTCTGCAAAAATGCATGTTAAGTATTTTATGAGATGTATTAATAAGTGGTGTGCAATACATTACGACGAAGATGTGAAAATGAAACTCTTTGTCCTTTCCTTAGAAGATGATGCCTCAGATTGGTACGAGGACATGCCCAACAACACATTCAAGACACTTAAAGATTTGTTAGATGCCTTCAATGAAAAATGGGGGGAAAAGAGAGACCACCGTCACATGTTGGCAGCCCTCAACACAATAAGGAAGATTGAAAACGAGACTATGGATGGATTCAACAAAAAATTCAATGAGTTAGTCTCAAGTATGCATACAGATATCAAGCCTCCGGATAACGCTATTTTGATCTATTATGTTGAGGCTTTTGGTGGGGAAATGAGATATTAACTTAGAGATAAGGAACCCGCCAACCTCAAGGCAGCTCAGGATATAGAAATAAAGATTGACAAAAATATGCAAGCTTCAGGGAAGTCTAATCTTCCAGGTTTCACACAGGGTAGCTCTTCTAGGCAGACAGAGGCAAAGGAAAAGGCTGCAGCTCCTGGCAATAAAGACCCAAATTTCGACCATTCATTACTGAAATGGTTAAAAGAATGGAAGCAACCCATGCTACTCAGCTTAGTGCTTTACAGAATAGGCTGATAGCTATGGAAAGATCTCAAAATAATATATTCCAACCCAGACCAAATAATGATAGGTGGAAAAAGAAAGGTCCTCCTCAAGACCAAAGGCCTCCTAATCAATTAGAGTCAAATAATGTGGTAAATGAAGAAATACCACCCTTTTGTAGAGCTTGTGAAGATTTTCACGAAGAGTCTAACTGCTCAGTTTTTTGTCAGATAAATGAACATGGCCTTCCTTCAACAAACAATTTTGTGGGGCAATATAGAAACTCCAATCACATAAACAACTTTGGCGAAGCTCACCAATTATCAATGGACTATTGCGTTCAAATGCAAGAAAGAAGTGAGCAAGATAATGAAGTGATTGAAGAGTTTAACAATGTCACTAAGTTATATGGTCATAAGTCCACAAATGAGCACATTTTGGAAATAACAAGGCATAAAGGGATAGTCTACCAGAGGAAGGGGAAAGAAGGAACAAACAAGTCTCAAGATAACTTTCCTAAGGAAACTGCCACTAAAAATACTCCAATTACTAATCTAACTGTTGATTTAGGTAGTGTTGTCGTCCTTATACACACTTGCAAACGTGAGCTAAGTCCTGCTCACTTAGTGTGTCCTTGGAGGCACAATGCCTAGGTTCACAGCCCACGTTGTCACTTTGACCGGAACCTCTTCCGTCCAGGCTTACTCCTAGGGAAGCCAAGGGGGGTAGACCCTAGTTTCTAGATATGATTTAAAGTTAAGTTCTAGGAGTTGATTTTAGTTATTTACAAGGTTTGGGGGATTCTAATCCTAAGATGCACAAGCAACAATGCAAGATGCAAGGTTATGTCAAGTAGCCCTTTCCCGAAGTCAACTAAGACTAGTGCCTAAAGGTTGGGATAGGGGTCAACTAAGTGTAAGGGTGTTTCTTTACAATATGATTACAAGATTACAAAAGAATAAATATTTCACAACAAGATCAGCTACAAGTAATTACAAATAAAGAATGCTAAAGATACAATGATACAACACAACAAGCTAACCACGTCTTAAATGTGCAGGATATCAAAGAAGATCAAGGCGAGAGCATCATCAACACATTAAGCGTAAGCATGCCCCAATAGCACTTACTCTATTGGATTGCTCCTCGATGGCAACATCAACATTCACAAATCAAAGGAAACTTAGAAGATTTAAAAATTAAAGCACAAGTGTTTCACAATGATTATGATACTTAGTTAATTAACCACACAATATTACTTGTGTTAAAAGATTTAAAGATTAGGTTCGCAAGTATTAAACCACAAGATATGTCGATTTAAAGCAAGGTTATTAAATACTTAGTGATTAAGGGTGTTTAAGATTGAAAGGATTTTATTACCCTAACTAAGTGTTTCGCCCAAAAACTCCTCCCCCGATTGCCAAATAGCTGCTGGATGCTCAAGAAGTGAGGCAACCAGGCCTACCCTAGCTTCGCAGGTCAACCCAAAGAATTGAGTTTTTATGGAAAGGACGCTCCGCGCCACGAGGCCGTCCCCGACCTAAACACCTTCCGTTGCCCTCCTCAATCCTCGTTTTAGATGGTGAAGATGGTGGTTTTAAGGTACCCTATTAAGTCTATTAAGTACATATAACAATAAGTTAGACTTTTAGGTGTGTTGTAGAGTGTTTTAATCACTTTATGATGCCTTAAAATGGTGTTTTATTACCAAAACCGAAACCAAAACTTACTTCAGCTTATTAAGTTTGTTATTCAAGCATGAGAATGAAGCATTTAACACATGTATAGCAAGTAAAAGCAAGCTGAAATAACGATTTAGTTATTCACCATGATTGAATTATTAACATGAGAAATCTTGTTAAAGAATATTAATGCAAAAGGGCAAGAACAACTTGCCAAATGAAATAAAAGAAGAAATCAAGGTTATCACAATTATCTTATATTTGTTAAAAGCATCAAGATCAAAGCATTGAGTGTGAAAAGAAGCTTGAAGACTTAAGTGTGTACCTACACTATCAACTTTATCCAACAACCATTAACTTTAAGTGTGTTGGCAAATGGCCTTAAGATATTAGAACATGAAAAGACAACCACTTACTAAACCATTGAAGCATAAAGCATTTAATGTGTGTTGGATTAGAGCATGTGAACAAGATAAATCTTTAAGAACTTATAACATGCAAGTAAATCTAAGCAAGTTGATTATGCCATGTTATCGCGCAGTTTGTAGCTAGGTCAAATGGTTGCAAGATAGAAGGCCAAACTGGTGTAACAGGAACCTATCCCACCCAATGTCACCACGATGGGGAGGTTCTTTCTCTTTAGGGAGGTTAGGCCCAGGGGAGACGTCCCCGGTAATCTGGAGTTTTGAAGAGGCAAAAGTTAAAAGGACAAAAGTAAAGTTCCCCCTCCACAGGTCACCACCAAAAACAGATAGTCCGGCTAAACAACCAATGATGAAGTGAATCCCCAAAGAAGAACACCTGCCCGGAACAAAGCAACAACAAACCAATATATGCAAACTATGATTCAATGGGTTAGTACTTCATAAGACTATTTGATATGAGCAATTATGGCAATAAATATTGACGAAGTCAATGTTTTGCAAATAATATC
>JASDQU010259926.1:10828-24146 GCA_032191745.1 Picea mariana
AACAAATCAAAAAGACGACGACAGTATAATCAACGAAATAGGTGTTTTCACATTTGCAATTGTGAAAACTGAGTCGAAATTGAATTGTAATGGTTGCAAAAACGAGACACATGTCCATTAGCAAAATGCGACAAAGATTTGTCAAGATACCGCAAGGGGTGTAGGCAACTTTTGAGAGTAATCGAGAAAAATGTGGGTTGGCTGCCAACAACGAATATCAAGTTCGAAACGGACTTGTATTCGTCAAATGTTTGATTCCCAAAAAACGTCGTTTAGGGCCCCTAAACGGCTCTCGAAGTTCAGAACCCGAAAAACTGCGAAAAATAGTAAATTGTGCTACAATTAAGAAAACTAAAAAATTGAAAGAAACAATGGTGGGGGTCCAAGTGGAATAGGCGGGTGGCCACCAATATCCACCTAGATCATTCCTCCCCCCTTAGGAAGCAATGGTCCCCATTGCGTTGAGTTCCTCCATGAGATGAGGAAAATTTTGTTGAATTTGGTCCCTAGTGAGCCACTTGCCCTGGTGAAGGAGTTGACCTTCTTTGACAATTCGATATAGTTGGATCCTCTGCTAGCGGGTGTTCTTGATTTGTGTTTCCATAATCCGATCATTTTTGGCTTGTTCCATGTAGTCTGGATTTAACTATGTTGGTGTGAGTTGTTTTTCCCTGTCGAATGTGTCCAGTAGAGGTGGAAAGTAGGGCCGAAGGCGGTCCACATTGAAAAATGAGTGCAGACCAAGGAATGGTGGAAGACTGAGCTCTAAGGCATTGTCCCCTACATCCTTGGTGATAGTGTATGGCCCATATCAGAGTGGGTGAATCTTGTGGTGGGGTCCAACGAGGTGCTCCTTCTGCAAATGTAGCCACATTTTTTCCCCCACCTGGAAGATGTGTTGCACATGATGATGATCATGTCGTTGCTTGTACTTAGCATTGGCATTTTTCAATATTTCATGAACCTATTGGCGAATGTGATGAATGTTCTCAATGAATTTGTTCACCTTGGAAGCTTCATACTGGACATGAGCTGAATCAGCCTGAGTAGCTGCAAAGGGCATGGCTACGTCCATGGGACATAGTGGTTGGAATCTGAAGCCAACCTGAAAGGGGATGTGGTTGGTTGAGATGTGGAGGGCCCGGTTATAGATATGTTGTACATAGGGGAGGATCTCATCCCATGTGCATGGATTCTTTGAGTTGTACATGCACAAAATGTGTACGATCATCCTGTTGACGACCTCTGTCTGGGCAATAGTTTGGGGATGGAAAGTTGTGGACTTGGTGAGCTTGGTGTCCAACATTGACTGGAGCCTAGACCAAAATCTATTGAGGAACCTATTGTCCCAATCTGAGATGATAGACTGTGGGATCCCAAAGTGTACCCACACTCATTCAAGGAAGAGTTTAGCAGTGGCTTCTATTGTGATATTCTTCTTGTAGGCTGCCATAATGGTCATCATCGAGAATCTGTCGATGACCACAAAAAAACAATCGTTGCCATGCTTAGTAGAAGGAAGGCCCAATATGTAATCCATGGATATGGATTCCCAAGGTTGACTATGGGTAGGTAGCGAAGTATAGAGGCCTTTCTTCTTAATGGTCGATTTGGCAATGGCGTAGGTAGTGCAGGATCTGATGTACTTCCCGATATCATTTCAAAGGTTTGGCCAATAGAAATACTTCTACAATACTACCATTGTTTTCTCGACCCCGAAATGCCTAGCGACCCGACTGTAGTGCGCTTCCCAAATCATCCTGGCATGCTTACTTGAAGGAACCCAAAGGTGTCCCAGGTGACATAGTAGTGCATCCTGGAGGTGAAAATTTTGAACTTGGTTACTCTCCAAAAGCGGCTTCTATGTGTGGCTGAATTATGAGTTTCTCTTGTAGAGAAGTGGCCAATCATAAGTCTCTTGCCCACAAGAGTTGAGCATGGTGGTTATCACCACGATCGGTGGTCGACTGAGGAAATCTGAAACATTATTGGTGTTGCCCTTCCTATAATTGATGTTCAAATGAAATTGTTGCAGATATGTGGACCACTTCTGATGGAGATCATTCTGCAACTTCCGTCAATGTGTCTGTATGAACTGCAAGAGTCAGTGGTATGTGTGGATGATTGTTTCCTTCCCCAAAATGTGATTCTTCTATTGTCAAAAACCCTGCACAATGGAATACATTTATTTTTCATAAGTGGGATACTTTCAGACTGTTTCGGATAGTGTCGCACTATGATATGCCACTGGATGCCTCTGTTGAGTAAGAACTTCCCCAATAGCATAGTCATAGGAATTTGTCTCGATCTCAAATGGTTGTTGCAAGTATGGTAATGTGAGCAATGGGGAACAACATAGGTGATGTTTCAATTCTACGAATGCCTTCTGTTGAGATTTCGACCAAAATAATTGCTCCCCCTTTGGTGACTTGACTCAAGGGCCAAGTGATATGAGAGAATCCCAACACGAACCTGCGGTACAAATTAGCAAGACCCAGAAAGCTTCGAAGCTCTGTTAGAGTGGTCGGAGCTGGCCAATCCCAGATGACTTGGATCTTGGTTGAATCCACATGCACCCCACGCTCATCAATAATGTATCCTAGATACTGAACCCGGGTCATGCCAAAACTGCACTTCTCCAAATTGGCACACAACTTGTGTTTCCCCAGTGTTTGGAGGACCTATCAGATGTGTTGGAGGTGCTCTTCCAAATTCTGGTTGAAGATCAGGATGTCATCCAAGTACACTACAGCAAATGAGTTGGTGAATGGCTGCAAGATGTTTTCCATCAGCCTCATGAAGGTTGCGGGAGCATTTGTCAACCTGAAATGCATGACCAACCATTTGAAAAAGCCCTCCTTGGTTTTGAAGGAAGTGTTCCACACATCAGATGGTTCGATTGGTACCTAGTGATACCCAGACTTCAAGTCGATCTTGCTAAAATATTTTTCCCATTTGAGTTGGTCCAGAAGGTCATCAATCTGTGGAATCGGGTACCTATTTTGGACAGTGATCTTGTTCAACGCCCGATAGTCAATACAAAGTCTCCAAGTCCCATCCTTCTTCTGCACCAATACGATTGGGCTCCCATAGGGTGATGAACTTGGTCGGATGTGACCTTTCTGCAGCAACTCCTGGATCTGCCTCTTGATTTCATTGTTCTCCAGAACAGAGCATCAATAGATCAGTCCATTGGGCAACGATGTACCTGAGGTCAAATCGATGGGGTGCTTGACCTGACAGTGCAGAGTCACCCCTGTGGGTGAGGTGAATATGTCCCAATACTCCTCCATGACCTTGTCCATTTGTTATTGTCGTGCGGAGGAGCCCTATCTGGAGGTCGTGGCCACAATATTCTTCTTTCCCTGAGGGTGGATCATTAGGAAAACAAACTTCCCATTTTTGGAAATGAGCTTATTGCATTGTTTTGCAGTAACTAAAGAGATAGCGGCAAGCAGTAGTACCTCTGGTATCATGTACAACCTATTTCCCAAGATAACAATAAGAGCGTGAGGCTGAGACTCATAAATAGCATGTCACTTCCACAAGTATAGTTGGCCTAATAATACATCACAAACATCAAGAGGAGCAATGTCACATAATACCTCATCGGTGAAGGGTTTGATGTTATAGGGAAGGCGACATTGTTGGCTGACATGAAGATCCCATGCTTGGTGAAGCCACCCGATGGTGTAGGGTTGTGGGTGTGTTGTGATTGGCAAGCCCAAACACTTCATGACCTCTCTTAAATGAGGTTCGTTTGGCTCCCATTGTCGAAAATGAATTGTAGCGGGGAACCCTTTACCGACATCTGGCAGTGGAAGAGACACTCCTCCTCCTCTAGATATTCTGGTTCTTCCTTTTGGATCTTTGTGGTGACAATGGTGGCATTGGACTCTGCATAGATAATTTGCTTCCCTCTGTCATTCCCCTTCTCGGGTTCCAATTCAATGTTGGAGCATGCATCTGATTCAGAAGCCCTCATCTCGGCCACCAGTGACTGTTTGTCCAGAAACTCACTTGTTTTGTGAGTGGAGCTCTTATGGAACTCACGCCACTTTCCCATGTCCTTCTTCGGCTTCACAGTGTTGTTCTTTTCTTGCAGCTTTGGCAGGTTGTCTTGAGCCTCCATGGATTGGCTTTGTCCTTTGTTATGTGGTTTGGGGGCACCTTTCACTTGCTTTTGATTCGCAGATCCAAAGTCTCACTTCTTTTGTTTGAATTTCTGCTCAATCTTGGCATCATACCAGTATGTCATACCAAGCGAGGAGATGTTGAGGAACTCCATTTCCTCCTGAATGTATCTGTGTAGACAACTGCAGCACTTCAACACCAAATGTTTCTCTGAATCTTTGATACCCAATTTTGTGTCCGGGGTATGGAATAGATTCGCTAGTTCATGCACATATTGATCCCTTTGTTTCTGCAATGTAGCATTGTATGTACTTGTCCTCATAGCTCCCCACAGGATAATATTGTTTCTTGATGGTGTCTTTGAAATAATTCCAAGTGGGTATGATGGAGAACAGAGAGGGTTCCTCCTCATCCTTTTTCTCACAGTAGGTTTCCCACCAATCCTTGACATGGGGGGCAGCTTTGAGCAGTGAAAAAATAATCTTCTCCTAGTCAGAAAATTCATGAACTTAGAAATATCCTTCTAATAGATTCAACCATCTATCTACGTCGTCTGCATTTATTTGTCCATCAAATATGTGAATGTGAAATTTTACTTGTACCTTGAAAGGGGTTGCGCCTCCAGAGTGGTTGTTGGATGTAGATGCACTTCCAGTGGGCAATCATTGAAGGATATGGGTGAAGTTATCCATCATCGTGTTCCTTTGTTTTTCAAGGGCCTCCTTAAGCAATATTTTGATAGGATCTTCTACTCCCTCATCTTTCTTTTTGTCCCCCATGGGCGTTCGTCGGCATTTGCAAGGTTGATCTTACGAAGGTTCAACCAGATTGAGCCCTAACTCCTTATACCCCGACCTCGTTGGGGACATGCAAATAAGGATCCAGAAAGAGAAGACCGTTCTGATACCACTAATCTGAATTTATGAGGAATGCAACAAAATACAAAAATAACCATGAATACAAATATGCAGCGGAAATAACACTTCATTTCATTAATATCCAAGAACTGAAATTTGTTTACAGACAGAATGGAAATAAACTAGCTAGGGCACTGGTAGCTTATCTTTGAGAAGAGATGTGGTGGCTACATGCCTCTAAACATTGTGTTACAATGAGGCTAGAAGGCCTATATATTATTGATAAACAATGGAAACCCTAAACATCCAAAAATCTAACCCTAGGAGATGAAACGCCAGAATATGGGGCCCATTCGGGTAAATTGGTACATCAATTTCCCGGGGTCGTAACTTTGGCATACTATCTCTGTTTGATGCACATGATACATCGTTAGAAAGATCTATCTGAGGACTATGACTACCAAAAATAAATATCGAGGCCAAAATAAACTATTATTCGCTCGATGTTTGATGCCCAAAAAACATCGTTTAGGGCCTCAAAATGGCTCCAGAAGTTCAGGACCCAAAAAAATGCCAAAAATAGTAAATTTCACTACAATTAAGGAAACTAAAAAATTGAAAGAAACAATGGTAGGGGTCCAAGTGGAATAGGCGGGTGGCCACCAATATCCACCTGGATCAATATGGTTAGTGCCAAAAGGATTATTGCAGACTCTATTAAATATCACTTTGCCCCTAAAGTTCCTTCTAAAGATACTCCAAAATATATGTTTTATGCCCTAACCAGAATGTATGAAGGAAATAACATAAACCGAAAGATGAACTTGAGAACCAAACTCAAGAATACAAAGATGCAGAAAGGAGAAATAATTTAAGACTATTTATCTAGGGTTACTCATTTCAAAGAAAAGTTAGAAGAAATTGGAGATAATTTGGATGAAGATGAAGTCATCATGACAACTCTAAATGGTCTCACAATACCTTGGGATGCCTTCATCTAAACTATTTGTGCCAGAAAGGAAAAACTACAATCTAACGGTCTTTGGGAAGAATTTGTTCAAGAAGAAGCAAGAGTAGCTAACCGAGAAGCAGTATTATTAAGGGATGAAGAAGAATCCCTAGCTTCTCATGCTAAAGAAGGAAGGAAAAGGTCTCATTTCCAAAAGTATACCCATCACCATAAGGAATCTCATTCCCCAAAGAGATTTAGCCACTTCCATAAAGAATCTCACCCTCCAAAGAGATTCCAGAAATTTCAGAGAGGTCAAAGAAGAGAAAATGGTTTATCCTCTTATCAATGTTATTATTGCGATCATATGGTACATATTGCTAAGAATTTTCCTACCATAAGGGAACAATACAAGAAGAGAAAAAACAAAAGACATCATGCCCATGCAGTTGAATATAATGAGCCACCCACAAAGTTACTAAAGAAGATATTGAAGATTATGTTTTGTTTTCCTCCCTCTCAGGATCTGTGACACCTGGTGAGGATACTTGGCTCATAGACACTAGTGCCTCTAAACACATGACAAGTCTAAGAGATATTCTCTCTAGACTCACAGAAAAGAAATTTCCCCATAAAGTTACACTCGAATATGATTACTAGTACCCTATCAAAGGAGTGGGAGAATCCACCTACAAACTTGATTCAGGGACTCTGATGAAAATGAAGGATGTATTATATGTACCAGGTTTGACAAAGAACTTAATTTCTATCTCAAATTTAGATAATAAAGGTTTCATGGTTTGATTCATAGATGGTGAAGTTCTTATGTTGTCTAAAGGAAAAAACATAGAATATGCAGTTATCATTGGAACAGAAGAAGATGGCTTGGATAAATTAAAACATCACTCAGATGCAACTTTGACTCACTCCACTGAAATTCCATGTGAAATTTGGCATAGAAGACTAGCTCACATCAACTACAAAGCCTTACCATATGTAAGAAAGGTAGTTACAGGCCTACCATATTTCAAGGTTGATCATGAAGGTGTGTGCAAGGGATGTGCACGAGGAAAGAACATAAAGAATCCTTTCCCAAAGAGTGACAGTAAATTAGAAGGAATCTTGGAGCTCATCCACTCAAATGTATGTGGTCCAATTCCATCAACCTATTTTAGTGGGTATGTATACTATATGTCATTTATTGATGATTATTCTCACAAGACTTGGGTTTATTTCTTGAAATAAAAAGATGAAGTATTTGGAAAATTGAAGGAATTCAAATCCTTGATAGAAAATATCTCCAAAAGAAAAATCAAGATAATCAGGTCAAATAATCGAGGATAATACACCTCAAAATAATTTGTAATCTTTTGCATAGATTCCAAGATTAAGAGGGAGCTCACCACTCCTTATAATCCTTGGCAAAATGGTGTAGCAGAAAGAAATAATATAACACTAATGGAAGCAGTGAAGACTATGATCCACGATCAAGATCTTCCAATGCACTTATGGGTTGAAGCAGCAAGAACAACAGTTTGTGTCCAAAACAGTTTATCCCATAGTGCACTTGGATTCAAACCCCCCTAATAAATGTTCTCCAGAAAGAAGCCATAAGTAAGCCATCTCAAGATATTTGTTTGTCAAGTGTTTGTACACATTCTGAAAGAAAGGAAAACAAAGTTGGATCCTTCAAGAAATAAGGGAATATTTGTTGGATATTGTGAGGTCTCTATGTCCTTCACAATTTACATACCAGGTTGCCATCATATTGAGAACAATAGAAATGTAACCTTTGATGAAGATGCAGCACTCAAGAAATCAAGAAGATTCCATCTTGAAGAATTATATGAAGAATAACCTATAGCTCCCAGAGTTTCAGAACCAATGAGGGAAGTTATAGTTACCCCTGATGATGACATTACAGAAGATCATGA
Organism: Picea mariana; assembly: GCA_032191745.1. Lineage (NCBI taxonomy): Eukaryota > Viridiplantae > Streptophyta > Pinopsida > Pinales > Pinaceae > Picea > Picea mariana. Next base: position 18,703 of record JASDQU010259926.1, read on the forward strand.
TATGACAAAATATCAAGAACCTCCCCAGATGACGATCTCTCACAAGATAAATCCATCTTGGCCAAGGGAACTTATTCAAGATGGAGAGAATTATGGTTCCCCAGAAGGAACCATGAGAAACATCAAGAAACCTAAGCCATTCTCCAGTTATATGGATTTGATGTGTGATCTTATAGAAAATGAACCTACTTGCTTTGAATAATCCATTCAGAAGAAATAATGGGTGGATGCCATGACAAAAGAATACCAATCCATTATAAAGAATGATGTATGGGAAATAGTTCCTAGACCGAAGAACAAAAATGTGGTATCTTCCAAATAGATATACAAGATAAAACATGTTGCAGACAGAGGTATTGAAAAACATAAAGTAAGACTTGTAGCTCGTGAATTTTCTCAAAAGGAAGGCATTGATTTTGAAGAAACTTTTTCTCATGTAGCCAGATATACTTCTATTAGAACAATCATAGCTCTTGCAGCTAAGACGAAGTGGAAGTTACACCAGATGGATGTGAAAAAAACCTTCTTAAATGGTGTTATTGAAGAAGAAGTGTATATAGAACAACCACAAGGGTTTTAATTTGAAGATAGAAAGACTCATGTCTGCAGGTTGAAGAAGGATCTGTATGGATTGAAGCAAGCTTCTAGAGCTTGGTATGGAATAATTGATAGTTTATTGATGATCTTGGACTTTACCAAGAGTAAAGTTGATTCTAACCTTTACTTCAAGGTTATGAATGATAAGCCAGTTATATTGTTTTTGTATGTGGATGACTTATTCTTAACTGGAGAAGAAAGGATCATCACAGATTTTAAGAAGAAGCTTGTTGTAGAACTTGAGATGAAAGACCTAGGCCTGATGCATTACTTCTTAGGTCTTGAAGTTTGGAAGAGCTCAGAGAAGATCTGCCATAACCAAGGGAAGTATGTAGTTGAAATACTAAAGAGGTTTGATATGTTGGAATGTAAATCCATGAACACACCCATGGAAACAAAGTTGAAGCACCTAGTTGATACTTCATTAGAGTTGGTTGATTATACTCTATATAGACAGATCATTGGTTTTTGGATGTATCTGACAAATACCAGGCCAGATATATGTTTTGTTGTGAACACATTGAGTTAGTATCTGATAGAACCCATACATGTTCACCTTGTAGCTACAAAGCATGTGATGAGATACCTTAAGGGTATGTTGCACATTGGTCTCTATTATATTGGAGATCATGGCTTCAAAATGTTTGGTTATATCGATTCAGATTGGGATGGAAGTGTTTCTGATAGAAAGATCAATTCAAGTTGTTGTTTTAGTGTGGGGTCAACCATGAATTCATGGCAGAGAAGGAAGAAATCCAATATTTCTCTCATCACGGCAGAAGTGGAATACATTGTTGCATGTTCTGCCAGTTGTGAAGCCATATGGCTTTAGAAGTTGTTGACAGGCCTATTCGATCTAGAGATGGAAGCCACCATGAGTCTATGTGATAACCATAGTTTCATAAAAATGACGGAGAATCCAGTGTTCCATGATAAGTTGAAGCACATAGAAATTTGGTATCACTATATTCGTGATATGGTGCAGAGGGGAGTTGTAAAGATCCAATATATTGGTACGGATGAGTAGGTTTCATATGTGTCGACCAAGCCTTTTTCTTGTGTAAAGTTTGAATACTTTCGAGACAATCATGGTATAGTCCAAAAGGACCTCCCTCGAAAGGGGGAGTGATGTTGATGATATTGTGGTATCTTGACCAACAACGGGTAGCTCCATTAGAATTTTATATCCTAGGGGATTGATCATCCATAGATAGATCCTGAAGGTCCGATAAGGAGAGTCTGTCAGAGTACATGTGCATGTATATGCCAGTTGTGGTCAGTAGTGGTAGCTCTGTTAGGATTTTATATCCTAGGGAATCTTTATGATTCCTGGGCAAATCCCGAAGGTTCGGTAAGGAGGGTCTATCAGAGTACCACGTGGTAGATTTGTTAATATTTGATCTCATAGGGAATCTTATGATTCATAGGAGGATCCCTAAGGTATGGTAAGGACTGTTTGTCAAAGTAACACAAAATTTTGTTGTTACACCTGCCTCATTTTGTTTCCCTATGATGATGATGATGTTATCTCAGCCTCGTGTTGATGATGTTGTTTCTCCAGCCTCATGTTGATGATGTTGTTTCTCCAGCCTCATGTTTTTGATGGTGTTGTATCAGCCTCATTCTATTGTTGATGATGTTGTATCAGCCTCATGATGTTGTTGATGATGTTGTACCAACCTTGTGTTGTTGATTATGTAGTATCATCCTAGTGTTGTCGATGTTGTTGTTATAGATTTTATGCTAATTGATGTTGATGCAGATGATGATGATGATGCTACTCCAACTACATGTTGTGAATGATGATGCTATTGATGATGAGAAAAAATTTTGATGCTTTGTAGATATGCCAGTCAATGTTCCAGATGTTGATGGTGTTGTTTCCCTCTCTCTCTCCTGATGATGTTGTATTGGTAGAATACCCTTCTTATAAAGGGGGAGTGTTGAAATATTGTAACTGCGAAGAATATTCTAATTATAATTGAGTTATTATCATGTATATAAATCCCCTTTTGTGGATTGATCATGTCGATACTTTAGTATGACCAAATCCCCTTTTGTGGATTGGTCAAACCATACTTATATGGTGGTATTTGAGAAGTTGGCCCCTAGGGCTTATTAAAGTGGTTTTAACCACTATTGGAAGAAGTCATCCCTGCTTGGTGAAGAGACACAACCCTATAACCCTTCATCTAGTATAAATAAGAGAGGATGGTGCCTCATTCATTCACTCATCTAGTGTGCAAGTTTTGGAGGTAGCTGCAGTTTCAATAAGAAGGAGAGAGAGGTGCATTGCTCAGTCTTGGATATTCTCTACTGTTTTGGTCTTTATTCTTGGAATTGTATTGGAAATCTATTATTGAGAAAGTTTTTTCTAGTTTTTCTTCCCCATGAAGGTTTCCCGGGATAAAATGTTGTGTACCTTGTCATTTTGTTTCTTTTAGCGATCCTCCCTATGCTATTATTGTCTAGTAAATTGAAAAGAACTTAATAGCAGCTCTAAATTTAACATGATTAACCAAGGGAGTGCTCACTTGGAAAAACAACAATATTTTTTTTTATCAAGGAGAGATCAAGCAATTCAACTGAGGTAAGAGGCAAATTGATCTAAGGAAAATTCTGAGACCAACTTTACCTTTTCGAATTAAGCCAAGGTTTGAACCATGCAAAAGGGGGAATACGAGTTGGGAAGAACCATAAGTGTCTTGGTTATGAAGCCCGAGTGAGGAGAGGCTCGTTTATTTGAGTATCTAAGGTTACATGGAAGGGAACACATGGAGACAGTTAACCGAAGGAATCTATATGGTTCTCATTCAAGGTTTTTTGTAATTGAGCGAAATCTCTTGTATAAAATTTCTCATGTGGCACAATCACCTACCAAGTTGGCACACTTCAGTTTTGTTTACAAAGAATATTCTGGGTGTCAGGTCGTCTTTGGATGCCCACATTTATATAATGTTGGCACTGTGTATGGTTGTGTCTCTTTACTGTTGTTTAAGTTGAGAAAAATTTGACACACTCAACTTAAGTAAACTAACAGAATTAAGTGAAGCCATAGCCTAGGCTGAGTAATTCATCGTGGTCTAGCCACCAGATGAAACATGTTGGTGTCGCATGATGATTGGTATTTTAAAGTGATTTTGTCACCCGAACACAGGATCGTGACGCATGTGACAAGATGAAAAAATGTGCCATTAAGACAAATTCTCCTAAGTAGACTTGCAATCATGGAATTTAAGTGCAGATACTTGAGGGATAGCACAGGAAAAATAGTGCCCCATTGTGACCATGGGCACCCTAAAAAAACCAATGAAAGTTGGGGAACAGACGAGCCAACAACGAGCATGCCCACTAAACCAGATGTTGGAACAATGGAATAACTTGGAGGCCTTGGGTGATAACCAAGGGAGTCTGACCCAAACAAAATTTGGTAGCATTCCATGACTTGGTCACATGCCAGGGGAAGTTTCCCAATGAGACAGAGGGAGTGTCACAAATTTCATCTAAGAAAAGAGACCGAAGTGCAGACAAACGATTGACTTGGGAGCCCAACACAAAATATGAACTCGATGAGGATAGCAATGCACATCGAACAAAGGGGTTACGCGCCCATTGAAAATTTGGCTAAGTATGGGTTGAGCAAGTTTTTGGGAAGACCAAGGGGCGCACACCTATGAGATAAGTTGGCTCAAGAAAGTTCAAGGGTAAGCCTCCTAGTTTGGTAAATAGGATCACCCTTGGGGCACCTCTTTAACCAAGGGAGCGCTCACTTGGAAAAAGAACAAGATTTTCTTTATGAAGGAAAGATCAAGAAATTCATTTGAGGTAAGAGGAAATTTGATTTGAGGAAAAGTATGAGACTAGTTTGACCTTGTCGAATTGAGGTAAGGTCTGAACCATGAAAAAGGGGGAAGACAAGTTGGGTAGAAACGCAAGTGTCTTGGTTATGAAGCACAAATGAGGAGAAGCTCATTTGTTCGAGGATCCAAGGTGACAAGGAAGAGAACACAAGGAGACAATTAACCGAAGGAAGAAGTATGGTTTTCATTTAAGGTTTTGTGTAGTTGATGGAAATATCTTCTTGTATAAACTTTCTTATGTGGAAAAAGGACTTGGCTTGGCACACTGCAGTTTTATTTACAAAGAAATTTCTAGGTGTTAGGCCGCATTTGGTTGCCCACATTTATATTTTGTTGGGACTATGTATGGTTGCATCTCTTTACTATTGTTTAAGTTAAGAAATGCACACACTCAACTTAAGTAAACTAACATAATTAAGTGAAGGCATAGCCTAGGTTGAGTAATTCGACATGTTATAGCCACCAGACGAAACATGTTGGTCTCACAAGATGAATGGGAGTGTCGGGTGATTTTGTTGCCCGACCATAAGCTCACCAGGCATGATATACGATTTGATGTACGTAAAGCATAAACAAATCACTTTACTCATTGTATCGATCTCTGACATTCATTCCACGAGAACAAATTGAAAATCCCCGTTGTCTTTTTTCTAACAGGACAATACTTTAAGTGTGAACTTAATAGAATCCCAATATATGATCATTTATGTGTACATTCAATAATGTTGGTCGGCTACAGTATTTAGCACTGTATTTGTACAGATTCTATTATTGTATGATGAAGATGTATGTGGCTAGGGTTTCTTTGTAGGTAGATAGAAATATTATTTGTCCACAAAAATTTTGTAGATATAAATATGATTTTCTCCCACAAACCATTCCCCGTGTGGATGGAATAGGGTTGAATCCTAGCCCCTCTAATATTTTGGAATCGAATTCAGGATTTGTAGCACTCCTCCACGGAATATGTGTTCCACCTTTATTGAG